>PVKV010009074.1:63355-83622 GCA_004027835.1 Alouatta palliata
TTTTTTTTTTTTTTTTTTTTTTTTTTTTTTTTTTTTTTTTTTTTTTTTTTTTTTTTTTTTTTTTTTTTTTTTTTTTTTTTTTTTTTTTTTTTTTTTTTTTTTTTTTTTTTTTTTTTTTTTTTTTTTTTTTTTTTTTTTTTTTTTTTTTTTTTTTTTTTTTTTTTTTTTTTGTATCTCTATCTCCTTCTGTTCTGCTCTGATCTTAGTTATTTCTTGTCTTCTGCTAGCTTTTGAGTTTTTTTGATCTTGCTCTTCTAGCTCTTTCAATTTTGATGATAGGGTGCCAATTTTAGATCTTTACTTGCTTCTCATAAGGGCATTTATTGCTATAAATTTTCCTCTAGACGCTGCTTTAAATGTGTCTCAGAGATTCTGGTACATTGTGTCTTCATTCTCATTGGTTTTGAAGAACATCTTTATTTCTGCCTTAATTTCATTGTTTATCCAGTCATCATTCAGGAGCCAGTTGTTCAGTTTCCATGTAGTTGTGTGGTTTTGAGTGAGTTTCTTAATCCTGAGATCTAATTTGATTGCACTGTGGTCTGACAGACTGTTTGTTATGAGTTCCATTCTTTTGCATTTGCTGAGGAGTAATTTACTTCTAATTATGTAGTCAATTTTAAAGGAAGTGTGATGTGGTGCTGAGAAGAATGTATATTCTGTGGATTTGGGGTGGAGAGTTCTGTAGATGTCTATTAGGTCTGCTTCGTGCAGGTCTGCGTTCAAGTCCTGGATATCCTTGTTTATTTTCTGTCTCATTGATCTGTCTAATATTGACCATGGAGTGTTAAAGTCTTCCACTATTATTGTGTGGGAGTCTAAGTCTGTTTGTAGGTCATTAAGAACCTGCTTTATATATCTGGGTGCTCCTTTATTGGGTGCATATATATTTAGGATAGTTAGCTCTTCTTGTTGCATTGATCCTTTTACAATTTTGTAATGACCTTCTTTGTCTCTTTTGATCTTTGTTGGTTTAAAGTCCATTTTATCAGAGACTAGGATTGCAACTCCTGCTTTTTTTTTTTTTTTTTGCTCTCCATTTGCTTGGTCAATCTTCTTCCATCTCTTTATTTGAGTCTATCTGTGTCTTTGCACATGAGATGGGTCGCCTGAATACAGCAGACCGATGGGTCTTGACTTTTTATCCAGTTTGCCAGTCTATGTCTTTTAATTGGGGCATTTAGGCTGTTTACATTTAACATTAATATTGTTATGTGTGAATTTGATCCTGTCATTTTGTTACTGGCTGGTTGTTTTGCCTGTTAGTTGACACAGTTTCTTCACTGCATCATTGGTCTTTACCATTTAGTAGGTTTTTGCAGTGGCTGGTACTAGTTGTTCCTTTCCATGTTTAGTGCTTCCTCCAGGAGCTCTTGTAAGGCAGATCTGGTGGCAACAAAATCTCTCAGCATTTGACTATCTGTAAAGGATTTTATTTCTCCTTCACTTATGAAGCTTAGTTTGGCTGGATGTGAAATTCTGGGTTGAAAGTTCTCTTCTTTAGGGATGTTGAATGTTGGCCGCCACTCTCTTCTGGTTTGTAGGGTTTCTTCCAGGAGATCTGCTGTGAGTCTCATGGGCTTCCCTTTGTGGGTGACCCAACCTTTCTCTCTGACTGTCCTTAAAATTCTTTCCTTCATTTCAACTCTGGTGAATCTGACAATTATGTGCCTTGGGTTTTCTCTTTTTGAGGAATATCTTTGTGGTGTTCTCTGTATTTCCTGGACTTGAATGTTGGCCTGCCTTGCTAGGTTGGGGAAGTTCTCCTGGATAATATCCTAAATAGTGTTTTCCAGCTTGGAGTCATTCTCCCCAGCTCATTCAGATATACTCATCAAGCGTAGATTAGGTCTTTTCACATAATCCCATATTTCTTGGAGGCTTTGTTCATTTCTTTTCACTCTTTTTTCTCTAATCTTGCCTTCTCATTTTATTTCAATGAGATGATATTCAGTCTCTGATATCTTTTCTTCTTCTTGATTGATTCGGCTATTGAAACTTGTGTATGTTTCACCAAGTTCTTGTGCTGTGTTTCTCAGCTCCATCAAGTGATTTATGTTCTTCTCTAAGCTGGTTATTCTAGTTAGCATTCCGTCTAACCTTTTTTCAAGGTTTTTAGTTTCTTTGAGTTAGGTTAGAACATATTCCTTTAGCTCAGAGAAGTTTTTTATTACCCACCTTCTGAAGCCTGCTTCTGTCAATTCATCAAATTCATTCTCCATCCTGTTTTGTTCCCTTGCTGGTGAGGAGTTGTGATCCCTTGGAGGAGAAGAGGCATTCTGGACTTTGATGATTTCATCCTTTTTGCACTGGTTTCTTCCTCTTTGTGGATTTATCTACCTTTGATCTTTGAAGTTGGTGATTTCAGATGGGGTCTCTGAGTGGATGTCCTTTCTGTTGATGTTGAAGCTATATCTTTTTGTTTTTTAGTTTTCTTTCTAACAGTCAAGTCCCTCTGCTATAGGACTGATGGAGGTCCACTCCAGACCTTGCTTGCCTGGGAATCACCTGCAGTGGGTACAGAGCAGTAAGGATTGCTGTCTGATCTTTCCTCTGGTAGCTTGATCCCAGAAGGGTGCCCCCCAGGTGTCAGTCAGAGCTCTCCTGTATGAGGTGTTTTTTTGGTTATTCAGGGGTCAGGGAGCCACTTGAGGAGTTTGTCCCTCGTCTGCATGCAGAAGTACTGCTGTGCTGCCTCAGATTCAGCCCTGCTGCTGTGTAGGCTTCCTCTGGCTTTTGTTTACACAGGTGACATTAGACCCACCTTCGCAATGGCGGATGCCCTTCCCCCCCAAGCTCGATCTTCCAAGGTCAAGCCAGATTGATGTGCTGGCAGCGGAACTCTCAAGTGAGAGGGCTTCAGTTTGCTGGTCTTTGTGGGGGTGAGACCTACCAAGCTGTATCACCTGTCTCCCTGCTTTTAGCTCTCCCTCTTTCTGGGGGATGGGTAGATCATCCCACAAGCACGCTCAGCACTAGTCAATATTTCCACGCAGACCTGTGCCGACAACTGGTAGTGCCAGGCCAGCTGGAGCTGTTGCTCAGATCTCTGTCGTTAACTTGTGGTGTTTTTCCACCCGGCAGCATTCTCCTGGACTGTGGGTTGCAATGGCCATGGGAGAAACACCGTATCTGAACCAGAGTACCAAGAGGGTAAAGTCCCCATTCCTTTAGCCAGTTGCACTTCCTGGGTGGGGCAGTACCCCACCCTGGTTTGGTTTGCCCTCCTTGGTCTACACCCACTGTCCAACCAGTCCCATTGAAATGAACCTGGTACCTTGGTTGGAAATGCAGAGATCACTCACCTTCTGTGTCTCTCTCACCAGGAATCTGGAGCTATTCCTATTCAGCCACCTTGGCGGAAGTACCCAATATAAGGTTTTAATATAACTTTACAAAAATAGAAAAATTTTACTAAAAAGTAAAGCTCCACTCTCTCCTTCTGCCAAGACACTTGGAAAGACAGGTTTTGTTTTATTTTGTTTTTCTTGGATCCGAATTATATTTTAATACATATAGCATGGTGCCTAGGACAGAGCTGGTCTTTAATAAAACTCAGAGAAACAGGAGGGAAAAAAAATTCTAGACAAGAGAGATGTAAGAAGGTTCTAATGCAGGCAAAAACTCAGCCCAGTCAAGTAACTTAGTATAGGCCATGAGGGAATTTAAAGACAAGCAGGGGGATGAGGTGTAGTCATTGATGAGAGTGGTCAAGATATAGTGGGAGGATCTGGTTAGGCGTCACAGCATAAAAGGCCATATAGGCCATGACAAGGGGCTTAGATTTTACTGTCTGTGTGATAGGAAACCACTGAAAGAATTTAAGCAGGAGACGAACATGGTTTAATCACTGTGGCTGCTATGTGACGAATGGATTTATAAACAGACAAGAAACAGGAAGACCAATAGGAATTTATCCCAGTGGAGATAAACTCCACAGGAGAAAAGAGAAAGATGGTAACTGATTAGCACAGAGTAATAGTGATGATGATGGAGAGATATGGATGGGTTTCAAAGCTCTTCTGAAAATGGAATTAACAAGAATTGGTTATTCAATTAGGTGTAAGGATGAGGAAGTCAGCAAAGGCAGGAATGACCCCCCAGGTATCAGACTTGAACCATTCAAGGGTTGAGGGGACATCCTATAGGTCTTCACTTAGACCCAAACACATTTACTTGATTGGGCAAACCAGTAAAAAGCTGGTTTCTCTTAATGGAAATAGTCCTAGTTTTAGTTCCTTTCACCTTCAGAAATGGGGAATAGGCCATAAACTTAAAGAGCAGATTGGGGTAGTACTAGCATTGCCTAGTTCTTTAAGGACTCTTTCCCATTCTTCTTATCATGCTTAAATAATATTAATTCGAGTTTTTTATAGAGTTAAATAAGCAATTGCTCTTTTACCTCCTGGCTTTAGGATGAATTAAAAAATAAACCCCAGCACCACAACCACCACCTCCCAAAAAAGACAGCTAGCCAGGGATAGGTAAGATTGATTTGAGAACAAGCCCTCCGATCTGTGATCAAAGGCTGTGTCACATACCCTACCCCATACCTTGCTTGCCTCCCCCATTCTAGCCTTAACAAAGTCCAGTAGAGGAAAAGTATAGGTTTTAAAATGAGACCAGCCTATCCAGGATTCTTGCACTAGTCCAAAGGGTACAAGGAAGCAGAGAGGGAAAATCCCCACTGCTTATCATCTTATAATTTTGTTCCATTCAGTTGGGAAAAAAGTACCAATGGAGGCCAGATCCTCATGACATCACAGAAGGAAACGTGCTCCTGCTCCAGGGAAGACTGTGAATATGCTGTACTCTGCTTGCTGGGAACAGCACTGAACGAGAACCAAGATTCAAAATAACTTTAATGCTAACCCTAACTCAAGATGGCTTAAAGACTTAAGGTAAAACCTAAAACAACCAAAACCCTGGAAGATAACTTATGAACTATCATCTGGACATAGGGCCTGGCAAAGATTTCATGATGAAGATCCCAAAAGCAACTGCAATAGATATAAAAATTGACAAGTGGGACCTAATTGAAGTACAGAACTTCTGTACAGCAAAAGAAACTATCAACAAAGTAAACAGACAACCTACAAAACAGGGAAAATATTGGCAAACTATGCATCTGACAAAAGTCTAATATCCAGAGTCTATAAGGAACTTAAACAAATACACAAGCAAAGAAGAAACAGTCCCATTAAAAAGTGGGCAAAGGACACGTACAGACACTTTTCAAAAGAAGACATACACGTGGACAACAAGCATATGAAAAATGCTCAACATCACCAATCATTAGAGAAATGCAAATCAGAACCACAATGAGATGCCATCTCTCACCAGTCAGAATGGCTATTACTAAAAAGTCAAAAAAATATCAGATGCTGGTGAGGTTGTGGCGGAAAGAGAATGCTTATATACTGCCGGTGGGGATGTACATTGGTTCAACCATTGTGTAAAGCAGTTTGGCAATTTCTCAAAGAACTCAAAGCAAAATTACCATTCAACCCAGCAATCCCATTACTGGGTATATACCCAAAAGAATACAAATAATTCTATCATAAAGACACAGGCACATATAGCTTCATCACAGCACTATTCACAACAGCAAAGAATGAAATCAACTTAAATGCCCATCAGCAGTAGACTGGATAAAGAAAACATGATACATATATATCATGGAATACTATGCAGCCACAAAAGGAATGAAACCTGTTCTTTGCAGCAACATGGTTGGAGCTGAAGGCCATTACCCTAAGTGAACTAACAGGAACAGAAAACCAAATATAGCATGTTCTCACTTATAAATGGGAGTAAACATTGAGTATATATGGACGCAATGAAGAAAACAACAGACACCAGAGCCTACTTGAGGGTGTAGGGCGGGAGGAGGGTAAAGATCAAAAAACTACCTATCAGGTACTATGTTTATTACCTGGATGGTAAAATAATGTGCACATAAAACCACCATGACAGGTAATTTACTTATGTAACAAAACTGTACCTGCCCATATACCCCTGAACCAAAAAATAAAAGTTAAAAATTAAATTAAGTTTTTAAATGACCAGAAATCTCTTCTGATCCCATGACTCATGTGCTGTGTGATTCTGGGGAGTGACTGAATCCCTGCTAGGGATCACGAGTGATTATTAAAAGGAAATGTGATGAAAACTATAAAAGGTGTGAGTTGTATTCTTCCTAAAGAGTTTACCAGTGCCGCTTCCCACTTTGTGTACCTTGGGAAGTCTGAGGCAGGCACTTGAGCATCTTGTTGTCCTTCCCCAAGTCATTCAAACTTCCACGTACTATTTCTTTACTTAGATATCTTCAGTCTTTTTATCAGAAGTGAAATCATTTCTCCAGATGCTGAGTTGGAAGGTCGGTATGTAAAACCCACTCACACTAAGTTACCTATTGGGAAGCCTGGAGTTTCAAGGATCCTGAGAGAATATCTTAGGACTCTAAGCAACAGTCTCTTCCTTTCCAACATTGTTAGACACTGCAGCTGATACACAATCACTTCTTGGGAACAAAGTGACTGTGTGTCCAAAGACCTAGACCATGGTTCTTCCCTTTCACAGCATATTAGAAGGAACACACCATTGTTCAACTATTTCAGGTGAAAAGAAGTCACAACACAAACAGGTGGGGGAAGAAGGACCCCCAAAAAGACAAAAAGATGGAACTACCAAGGATATATTTGAATGATAATAAAATCTCTAAGAGTTAAATTTCCTTCATTTCAACTCTTAGCTATATGGATGGTTTCCGTACAACTTTGTGCTATTTTTTGTATTTACTTGCTTTTTTGACTTCTATGATTAGTGAAATTCATTTTAATCTAAAGTCTTTTGCTATTCCATAGGAATAGTTAGGGGGAAAATCCACATATTGTTGAAGAGACATGTAAACAGCATGCAGAGTACTGAGCTTTCTGAGGACTGAGGCTTCTGGCTTCCAGAGTTCTCATTTTCTTCAAATGTTGGTTTAGTCTTCGACTGAATTAGGCTGTAACATTCCCTTATATGATAAAGCATCATTTAACAGAAAGTTATACTCTTTTATGTTATATTTGCATTTCATTCATTTCATTTCCATGCTACTTTTTAGAAAATAAATGATGAGTAGAAGCAGAACAGGTATTTGTAATTACTCATGAGTCATTTGCTCTCACATAATTTAATAGCCATATATCTTTAATATTTATAGCACATGTTGAAAGGATTTAACATATGCAGTGATCTTCACCAAGTAACTCTATACTCTTCTTGAATACAAAGATGTAAATTTTGTCACCATTTATGCAACCTGTTAAAAATGTTGCTATTAATTCATGTGAATGAGTTTTTCCTCTAAGATTTTAATTAAAACACAAATGCTTTGCACACTTCAATCTGCAATATTCTACACATGCATTTTTTAAATACTGACTGATCAGTTGGATAACAGGGGATTTCTTTGTAAGATGTTTTCTCATACCTGAAAATTTCCACAAAGCAGTGATTTTTGTGTGAAAGCCTATTCAAAAGCTAAATAAGCATCATACTACAAAGTTCTCAGTGGCAACTGTGTTCTCTTTGCATTCCTGTGTATAACAAAATGTGCTCTAATAAGAAAAGAATAGAACCAGTCAAGCTGGGAGGAAAGAAGAAAGGGAAGAGAAGGAAACATTGAGGACAACTGGCTTAGTCAGTCCAATATTGCAATTGCTCTGGTCGTGGGAGCTTGGAGACCCCTGTGCTTGGATAGGATAAGTTCAGGGGACATGCAGGATGAGCCCTTGATGGTTGGCACATTCTTGATGACAGTATTCATTATTTTCTCCAAGGTGCACTCTGATCAGAATGCATACCCATCTGCAAGTGTTCTTTTGGATTATGCTTTGTAAAGAGTATTTAAAGGGGAGATTTCCACCTCACCAAAACCTGGTGAGATTCGTGATGATCCCCAAGCATTTAAAACAAATTGAAAAGTTATTCAGAAAGACGTTGATGGCTTCTATATATCCAAAGAACACCATATAGTGAGATTCCTTATGGCTCTCCAACCACTGAAAATGTGGAGAAACCAACTACCACTGATATGATTGCCTACAATAGGTGCCCCTTTGAGATTGCAAGGCATAATTGGATAATTAATATAATGTCAACAGAAGACTTCCTGCTGCCATATCAAGTAGAAATCTTCATTAAAAATATAAACGTGTAAGAAATACTGGCCAGCGAAGTTCTTAGAAACTTTGTCAGGGTGGAGAAAAATATGCTGTGGCCAGAGGGACTGAATGCCATAAACATCATGCTAGTCCTAGACAGGAGCAGCAGGTTTCTGCTTCCCATTAATGGCCTAAAGGAGGGCGTTTTCATCAGGATTGGTGCTGATGTTCCATTTTCTTCTTGATTACAAGATGTTGAAAATCCATAGAATTAATTGAGATGCAGTCAAGAAATGGAGGCTGTAATAACATGTGCTAAAAAATGTTACACTCCATTTTATATTGACTGGTGCAAAATTTCATTTGGTTGATAAAACAAAGCAAGTGGCCACCTATCCAGAAGTGATTAGTGGAGGGGGAATTTTAGCTGATGATGGAGAGTACAAGGCCTTTTCAAAATGATTGTCTGAAAAGCAGACTAGTACTTGGATTTCTTAATTATACTAGCTGTGTCCTCAGCAGTAACCCTGGTCTTTTTTCAAGTACTTCCTTACATCATGCACTGTCGACAGGAAAGAGTAGAAAAGAGAAACATGCAAACACCAGACGTCCAACTGGACCATCACAGTGCTATTCAGAAATCTGCCGAGGAGCTTCAAGACACATACAAGAGTAGACAGATAGCATGGCCCCCATCAACACTTCCTGTGTTTCACTTGTAACTGACAAACTCACACCTCCCTACACACAGACAACCATGACAGTACTAGCACGTCATTGGTGCAGATGCGGAAGAATCTGACACTTCCAATTTAGATTCCTCAATGGCAGACTACAAGTAAATATCATCTCTGAAGAAGGAGAACTGACCCAAACATGAATTTTACACTCAGATAATATAGCAGTTATATCTTATTTCTTTTCACTTCCAATAATGCATGAGCTTTTCTGGTATATGGTGTGTATATTCACTGTATTAACTATGCAGCAGATATCATAATACAATATAACTTTCATTTTACTAATGTATTATTTTCTTAAAGCATTATGGACAATTTGGAAAACATTGATGACTTTATATTTATTACAATTAAAAGTGATTTTTCAAATAAATATTAATGAAAAATAGGATGTAGAAATCTATTCAGCTAAACAGGTAATCTAGCCTAGACAACTAGAATTTGAGAGAAAACCATGTTACAAGTAGGAAAGTTAACATTAATAAAGAAATCAAAAATCAGAAAATGTATTATCACAATCAAAACCATGTATAACTTTGAATATCTAAAGGAGTTGTTATTCAATGCAAAATACTTCGCCCATCAATTATAATGATAAAAAGCAACTCCTGTTCAACCCTTAAATCTAAATTATGCCAGAGCTTTCTAAAATAATACAACTACTTCAGAATGCTGTGTATTTTTAAATTCTATGTTCTAATGTAATTTTTAAAAATCTATTAAAGGTACTTCAAGTGGCTAAACTTTCTTTCTAGAACAATAGCACAAATAGAGTAATACATTATAATATCACTATATTCTTCAGAATTGTAAAAACAGCAATGACAAACCACATGCTTTGTTCTTTTGAAACATTCTTCATAGGCAACTTTTCAGCTCTGTCATTTTTGCTATTATAAGTTATTATTATGCCAAATATTTTTTTACCAATCAGTTTTCTTAATACCAGCAAGAATTCGTCAATAATTGTTGGCTGTTACAAAGCAAAAGTAAAGATTTTTCTAGATGCATTTTTCAAAACAGAAGTGTGCATTTTCCTAAAGGGATGAAAGAGAAATGTCTGATTAACTGACACTCTGAAATCATTCCTGAGCAATCTGTTAGAATTTCTTTCTCTTTACAATGTTTTCTGTTCTATGCTATCAAGAACTGTGAATCATAATTTCTGGCACCTAAAATCAAAGATGGTGAGAAGCTCCATTAGCATTCTAAAAATATGCATGTCCTAATGCTCTCTTGAAATATGTCTGCTCAGAGATATTTCAGATTTTCTCAGCCACGCAAAATGACATTAACTAAGACCCTGGCATGAAGATTTGCTTACTTTAGTTTGCTTAACATTGTAACCACAGCACAAAAATATTGCTACTCAATAGCAGATAAGTTATTATCTCACAATTTCACTTATTGTTTATTAACATCACATGATAAACTATGAAATCACTTTGATCACTAATTACTTTGATAATACAGTTATAAAGACAATCAACTAAAATTATATTAGAATTAGTTCTCAAAATAAGAGAGCATTCTTTCTGCTTTAAAGGAGTCTGGTTAAAATTATTCAGCTCAAACTAGGAATAATTAAAGACAACTGATGATTTAAATCAAGACAGCATAATCTGTCTACATCAGTTGCTGATAAACTTTTGGATAAAAAGGCAAAAGTGATACTTTTTTTCTATGTATTCAGCATTCCTCAATGAAATTTAACTTTATTTGCTTTTTCCCTCTGAAAGTTTACTAAAGGATTCCAGGAGGAATTTCCTAAAAGAGAACAATATCCAGACGTATATTTAGCTGACTTCCCATAAAGGATGAGTAGGATGCAGAGAAGTTCAGAGCTAAGTCAACAGAGGACATCTTGTTATTCTCACATTACACCTTTGAGCCAAAGGCCTAATAGATACCTTTACAGAGAATAAAATGCAACAATATGAATACTTTTCTCTGCTAGAGATAGTAAGAAGACAAGGGTCATGTAATGGCATATCTTGTTGCATTGTTTCACTCCTTTTCTCTTTTTTAATAGAAAACAACAAATTAGTCAAGGAAATACTGCCAACTGCTTTATTTCATATGTTAACTAGTATATTTATATGCTTCCAAAAATATAGTAGACTTGAAGCAAGATAAAATGGAAATGTTTGATGAATTCACTGGGAAAACCTGAAGAAATGTTTTAGTAGCAAAAGTACACAATAAAGTAGCAAAGAATTCTGGAAACAACTCTAACAGTGATATGAAAGAAGATGGAGAATTCAAAAAGAGACTTTGAATAAGTTCTAGAGAATAGACCCTGTATTAGTCCATTTTCACGCTGCTAATAAAACATGTCCGAGACTGGGCAATTTACAAAGGAAAGACATTTAATGGAGAACTCACAGTTCCATGTGGCTGGGGAAGCCTCACAATCATGGTGGAAGGCAAGGAAGAGCAAGTCACATCTTACATGGATGGCAGCAGGCAAAGAGAGAAAGCTTGTGCAGGGAGACTCCCATTTTTAAAACCAGCAGATCTCATGAGACTTATTCATTATACTGAGAACAGCATGGGAAACACCCCCCAACCCACCGCCATGATTCAGTTATCTATCACTGGTTTCCGTTCACAATATGTGGGAATTATGGGAGCTACAAGATGAGATTTGGGTGGGAATAGGGAGCCAAACCATATCAGACCCCAACTAATGGATGAGGAAACAAGAACAAACAAATGAGTGATGACAAAAGACTTCTTATTATTTTATCCTGAGATCATGCCTAGAAACCAAAGTTTTATTTATTCCATTAGCCTAGCATTACCTAAGGATGTTTCTTGAAACATAAATTCAATTGTGTTATTATAATGTATTCCAAAATGTATACTGTGCAATTAGTTATATATGTTGCCCAGAACAAATAATTTTATAATCAAAACGTTGGGGTACACTGTGTTAAACAATCTCTAATATATTTCTTTATTGCAAGACCCTTCAAGAATCTTTAACATGCTAATGAATTTTATTTCTCTCCACAAAGAGCATATGCTATGTTTCTTAAATGCTTTGACAAAGAAAATTTTATACAGAGAGACATAATTAGAGATGGGGAGCAATTCTAGAAATTGGTAGCCTATTGAACCCAGACTGACACTTCACAATAATTTTCCTTTTCCATCATGTAAAATTCAGACATAATACTGCAGAGAAAAAAAAATTGTTTTTCTTTCGATTCATGTATTTAATTTTTTTCATTTTCTATTTGAATACTTTATATTATACTTACTCTATTATACTATCTTTTATTTAACTGCCTCAAAAATAAAAACATTAAAAGTGCTAACCATACTTAGTTACATTAGATCTTAGTTACACAAGTAGCTCCAAGCAGAGTGGCTCTGATCCCTGTTAATCATATACCTGGTCACCCTTTTGGCTAGGAACCTCAAAACTTGAAACCAAAGGAACTTGACTCATGAAGGTAGACAAAGCAGGTGAGTTAATTATCTGTTCACTTGAGACCCTGTTTTCCAAAAAAATAAATATTTAATTTATTCTAAAACATCATCAATTGTAAACATGTTCTGGTTTAAGAGATGTAAAAAAAAGGCAGGGGAATGTCCATCTAAATATTGATAAAATACAGTATATACTGTATTTTATACAGTATAAATTTATACCTATACAGTATAAATTATACCTATAGGTATACCTATAGGTATAAATTATACCTATAATTACAAAGGGAATGAGACAAGCCATACAATTTTGTTTATACACTTATGAGTATAAATTGTATTTCTATGTATATGTTTATTAAAATAAATATCAATATATGCATATATACATATGTAGCTACAGGGAGATTAGACAGGTAGGTAACTAGACAGATTGATAGATTTATTGGGTATGATCTCTGAGTGGACATAGAAAAAATGACACATGGAGAGAGAGATCTATGGGTTATGATCTCTGAAAGGACATAGAAAAAATGACATATGGTAAAATTGAGCAGTCTTAGACCCTAAACTTGATTTCCAAATATCATTATTTAGGATACAAGATTAATTCAATGCTGCATCAGGATAGTATAAGATGAGCCTAAAATATTTTGCTGTGGTAGAAAATGGGAAGTCCTCAAAAGATGATGAGAAGGTATCAGAAGACACAACTCAAAGGGCTCCCATGTCCAAATGTGAGCATCAAATTAGTGATCATAGTGGATTATAGCTCATGAAACAAAATAAGAATTCAGGAATCCACATTAATACAAATAAGTATTTGTTCAAATGAGGGTTTAGCTGACACAGAATAGGAGAAAGGAGATACTATCTATGAATGACACAACAAGAATCAAGCTTTAATTTGCCATTTGAAAGTACAGAAATGATCAGAGGCAGAATTGCAAATATATTAGGAGGGTGCAGAAAACAAGAAATAAACAGTCTAAATCCTCATGTATTTCATCAGAAAATTAATAGAGAAGAAATAGCAAGATAACCATATTATTTAGAAATATATAAGTAACTTCCTTAATATTCAAAAACTGGAATAATGAAAAGGTAGTGTCTCTAAAAAAATGAGAGTGAAGAGTGATAGGTTTGGGGACTGCTGCATTTTATGATAAGCCTGACTACACAATTCAGTTTTTAAGCTTATACATTGATTTCATTGATAAAAGCTTTAAAAATTGTGTACTCAAACTGCTGCTTCTTTTATAGAGTCACAATTTTTTAGCATGTCTAAAAGATCTTAGCCTTTTTATGGTTGTTTTCGGCCTCACTAATGGTTGAGATGTGATTGTCATAAATTCACAATGTTCTTTAAAAATCTATACTGCTTTACATTGCCTTAATTTGCTTCAACTAAGCTTCAAGTACTGCTACCCAGGTCTCATGTACTGGGATTTGATAAATTATTTTTTTCAATTTGATCAAATCCTCTTTTTATTTTGTGTCACTTAAAATTGTGTAAAATGTTCCTTTTATTTTACACAACTCTATGATTTCAGCAACTTGATGAAAAAAATCAATCATTTGATTTTTAAGACCATTACTGTGTGCTTATTTTTTCTCTATTTCATTTTTTAAATTAATATATATTAAAATTGACTTTTTGGAGATATATATTACTGTATTAAGACATGAACACATTAGTGTAAACATCACAATCAAGATACAGAATACTTTCATCTCTTAAAAAAAAACTCCCACCCGGGCATGGTGGCTCACGCCTGTAATTTCAACACTTTGGGAGGCCAAGGCAGGTGGATACTGAGGTCAAGAGATTGAGACCATCCTGGCCAACATGGCAAAATCCTGTCTCTACTTAAAAAAAAAAAAATAAAAAAAAATAAAAAAATTAGGTGGGTGTGGTGGTGCACACCTGTAATCCCAGTTACTCAGGAGGCTGAGGCAGGAGAATCACTTGAACCCAGGAGGCGAAGGGTGCAGTGAGCCGAGATCACGCCACTGCATTCCAGTCTAGCGACAGAGTGAGACTCCATCTCAAACAAACAAACAATTCCCATGCTACCCCTTTGTGGTCCCCTCCCTTGGCTCCTAATCCCTGACAACTGCAGTTATGTTCTTCATTACTATTCTTTTGCTTTTTGAGAATGTCATGTAAAGGGAATCAAACAATATATAAACTTCTAAGACTGAATTTTTTAACATGGCTGAATACTTCCGAGAATTATCCAAATTATTCAGTTATCAATAATTCATTTCTTTGTGTTACTGAATAATATTTCATTGTATAGTTACATCATGATTTGTTTTTCATTCACTCACTGAAAAACAATGGGTTATTATCAGTTTGGGGCTGTGATTACAGTTTCTATAAACATTCATGTACAGATTTTGTGAAAACACAGGTTTTCACTTTAGCAAAAAAAAAAAAAATACTATGAAAGGAATTGCTGGGCCATGCAATAAGGATATGTTTAGATTTATAATAAACTGCCAAACTGTTTTCAAAATGGTTGTAATATTTGGCATTGCCATCAGTGATATATGAGTGTTCCAGTTGCTCTACTTTCCTGTCAGCACTCGATACTGTCAATATAGCAATTCTAATAAATATATATTAGTATCTTTCACTATTAAGTATTATATTAGCTTGCAGATGCTCTTTATCAGTCTGAATAACTTTCCTTCAATTCCTAATTTGCTGAGAGTTTTTATTATGCATGCATATTATATATCTTAGTTTGTTTTTATATTAATAGATATGATTATATAATTTTTCTTTAGACTACCAGATATATTTTATTGATTGATTGTCAAATACTAAGCCAACCTTTTACTCATGAGATAAATACTACTTCGACATGTTATACTATTCTTTTATACGTTGCTAGATTCGATTTGCTAGTGTTTTGATGATTTTGCATTTAATGTTCATGGTGATATTGATCTGAAGTATTTGAGTATTTTTGTACTGGTTTTCCTGTCACAGTAATGCTCATCTCATAAAATGATGTAGGAAACGTTTCCTCCTTTTCAAGAGATAATGTAGACTTGGGTTTATTTCTTCTTTATATGTGTGGTAAAATTTAGCAGTAAAGTAATCTAGTTCCAGAAATTTCTTTTTCACAAGATTTCAATAATGGGTTAGGAAGTTTAATAATTATCAAACTATTAAGGTTACCTATTTCACTGTAAGAGAGGTTTTAGAAGTTTTTGGTTTTAGAATAATTGTTCATTTCACCTAACCTATTGAATTATGTATTATACATAGATTTATTCATAATATCCATTTTATCCTTTTTATATCTACATAGAATGGGGTGATATCCATTTTTTTATCCTTGATATTGATGACTTGTATCTACCCTCTTTTTCTTTTGTTTCTTCTGCCATAGGCATATCAATTTTCTTTTTGATGATTTTGCCTTTTGGTTTTATTGATTTTTCTCTGTGCTTTCTGTTTTCAGTGTCATTGATTTGTACTCTTATATTTATTACTTTTTATTTCTATTTGGTTCAGTCTACTTTGTACTTTTTCTATTTTCTTAATATGGAAGCTCACTTTGTTGATTTGAAACCTTTCCTGTTTTCCAATATGGGCATTTAATGGTATAAATCTTCTTCCGAGCATTGCATTAAGTGAATCCCACACATTTCAACATGTTATACATTAATTTTCCTTGAGATTAAAATATTTACAAATTTCTCTTGATACTTTCTTTTCAACATATAGATTGTATGGGCATACATTATTTAATTTCCAAGATTTGAGATTTTCTCATTATTTTTATGTCATTAATTTCTAATTTAATTCCATTAGGTTCAGAGAACATACTTTGTGTGATTTCAATTATTTCAAACTTTTTAGTTTGTTTTATGACTCTGGATATGCCTATCTTTGTGAATTTTGTATGTATACTTGAAGAGAAAGCATGTTCTTCTGTTGCTTGTGGGAGCGCTCTGTTTATGTCAATTAGATCCGGTTAAATCATGGGAAAAATCCTTGTTGATTCTATTGGTTTTGCTAGTTCTATTACTACTTCTGATTCTAACAAAAAAGTGTTGAAGTCTCCACTATAAGTATGGATCGATCTCTCCTTTCAATTCTGTCAATTTTATCTTTTGAAGTGCTGTTGTTTGCCAATGCGATTTTAAGATGGTTGGGCCTCTAAGTTGATTTACCCCTTTATAATCATGTATTGTGTCTTTTTATTCTAGGTAATTTTCTTTGCTCTGAAATCTGCTTTTGTGTGACATTAACATGGTAACTCTTGATTTCTTTAATTAGTGTTTGCATAGTATATCTTTTTTAATCTCATTATTTTTTCTTGTACCAATATTATGTTTGACATGAGTTTTTCATATGCAACATATATTTGTGTCAGTTTTTAATTCTGAAAATCTAGTTTTGAGATAATGAGAGCTTTTATCTTTGTTATAATTATTGATATATTTAGGTTTAGGTTCTACCATTATATTATTTGCTTTCTGTTTTCTTCCCTCTATTTTTTAATTCTCAATTGTCCTTTTTCTGTTTTCTTATTATTTAATTTTTTAGCATTTCATTGCAATCGATTTTTTGAACTATTTCTCCTTGTATATTTGTTTGGTTTTTAGTGGTTGTTCTAGGCATTACAATACATATTTAACTGCTTACTTGGACTCAATATTTTCCCACTTGAAGTAGAATGTAGATACCAAATCTGTCCACTTATTTCTGCCCTCCATGATTTTGGGTGAGAAAAGTGCAGTCATCTGAATATCCTATCAAAAAAATTTTTTGTTTCTGTTGCTTTTAACATTTTTCTTTGTTGTTAGTGTTTGCAATTTGATTATGACATTTCTGAATTTAGATTTGAGTTTATCATTTTAAGGGCCTACTGAGCTTGTTATTTGTAAGTTTACATCTTTCATCATATTTGAGACATTTTTCAGCTATTATTTCTTCAAATATGTTTTTCTGTACTACACTCTTGTCTTGATCTTCTGGGACTCCCATGGCAAGAAAATCAGACCTGCCGATATAGCCCGACAAGTTCCTAAAGTTCTGTTTATTTTTTCTCTTTTTTCTCTGTTCTTTAGATTAACTTCTATTGCTTTATCCTCAGATTCATTGACACTTTTCTCTTTCATCTCCAGTATACTATTGAGTCCATCCAGTGAAGGCTGTCTTTGTTTGCTTAGCGTTTTTCTTTTTGTTTGCTTATTTTTGGAGAGTATAGAAGTTATATTTTTAGTTATAGAATTTCCACTTAATACTTCTTTATGTATTCTCATTATTGGCTTAGATTTTCTTTACATTTGTTTCAAAAGTATGCATACTTTTGAACATTTTTATAAAAACTGCTTTAAGTCTTTGTGAGGTAATTCTAACATTTCAATATCAGAGTTTATTTTTGTCTTTACCCGTGTGAGTTGAGGTTTACCTGGGTTGTTCATCAATTAATTACATATTGTCTTCTCAATGCTTTGAATAGTTTCTTAGAGACAATGAATCCTATTTAAACCCCATAGAAAATGTTGATATTTTGCTTTAGCAGACAATCAGCCCAATTGGGTTCAGGCCCCACATCCTGACCAGCCTTCTGTGGTTGTAGTTCCAATGAACATTTCAGTTTTCAATGCCTTTGCAGTGCTATTCACATCTGCCTTGTGTGTTTGTCACCTAATGGATAGTCCAGGAAGTGGGCAGAAGCCCATCTCAAAGTTTCATTCTCAAAACACATGGTATACTGTTTAGAATTAGACCCATGCATTTGCAGCTCAAGGGTGAATCCAGGAGTTCATAAACAATTTTATGGAATTGCTTTCTCAAGTTCCTATGTCTCCATTATCTCCCTTTCTGGTTCCTGGGGACCCCCTTTACAGTTCCCCAGAAAGCAAGGTCTTCAGCTATGCTATCCAGACACATACTTCCCATGAATGCATATGGATCCAGGGCCAAGAAAAGGAGCACATAGAAAGAAAAAAAAGCATTAGATGTTTTTATTTCTCAAAGTTTAAAGCACATTGTAGGTTCCTGCTGCCACAACTGCTGCTACCAGAAGTACTGAACACTGCTCATGGAACAAGAACTAAAAGTGTTTTCTCTAACTTCTCTCTCTCACTGCTGATGTTAAATTCCACATTTTGAACTACTTGAATCCAGGCTTGGGTAGACACCAGCAAATGGGAGATGCACTGTCAATTCAGTGATAATTCAGATACTAGTCAGAGTCCTCAAATAACTCTTCCCTCATTCTGATTAGGTTTTATAGCTGTATTTAGTGAGAGTGACCGACTGGAGAGTGCTTACCCCATTTTACCCAGAACTGGAATTTTTGAGTGGGATTTTTTTAATTAAGCTTATAAATACCACTATTACTTTATAATTAGTCTACATAAAAAGCTTATCAGGATAAGTGTTAAAAATAGATGAATAAAGAATAAAAGAGAACGGAAAAAAGAGATGGAGTAAGGGAGAGAAAGAAGAGAGAAAGGAAGAAGAAAAAGGAAAGGAAGAAAAGGAGAGAGGGAAAGAGGTGAAAGAGAAAGAAAGAAAGATTAATAAAAAATAAGAAGGACTGGGTTGTCTCAGGCCTGTAGTCCCAGCACTTTAGGAAGCTGAAGCAGATGGACCATTTGAACTCAAGAGTTTTAGATGATCATGAGCAACATGACAAAACCCTATCTCTACAAAAAATACAAAAATGATTTTGTCATGGTGGCTTGTGCCTATAGTCCCAGCCACTCAGGAGGCTGAGGCGGGAGGATCGCTTGAGCCCAGGAGGTGGAGGCTGCAGTGAACTGTGTTCACACCACTGCACTCCACATGAGTGATAAAGTGAGACCCTGTCTCTAAAAACAAAAACAAAAGAAGGAAGACAAAAAAGGAAGGAATCAAAAAAGAAGAAGAAGGAGAGAAGGCCAAAGGTGAAAAAGAAAAATGAAAGAGTAAAAAAAAAAAAAGAAAGATGAAGAAACTAAAAAGAAGGGAGGGAGGAAGGAAAGAAGGGAGGGAGGAAGGAAAGAAGGAATGAAGGATCCAAAGAGGGAGAGAAGAAGAGAGGAGTAATAGAAAGACAGACTTTAATATCAAACACCTTACAGAAGGGAGATAAAGCTGAAATGGGAAAGGTTCCCTTGTCCCCATCACAGGGCATATGATGGGGGAGAGGCTCACTTCTTCAATGCTCCCATGCTCAAACCTCTAGGGAAGCATACTGACAGACAGGCTGTGGGGCTCTGACTCCATGGCAATGTCTAGGGGTGAATGTTTATAGCTCCTCAAGTCCCAGTGGGCATGTGTTATGGGGTGCTCTGTTAGTTTGCCATCTACAGGCAGCTTGTGTTAACTAGCTCAATTAGACCCTCTACCATGCCACAAGAACAGAGGGCTTTCTGTATCCTGAGTGCTCACCTTGGTGTACGGGAAGAACTGGATCACACATGGGCTTTGAGAATGAGTACAAAGGTTTTGTTTTTTGTTTTTTGTTTTTAATTTAGGTTTTGGGGTACATGTGAAGAACATGCAAGATTGTTGCATAGGTACACACACGGCAGTGTGATTTGCTGCCTTCCTCCCCATTACCTGTATCTGGCATTTCTCCCCATACTATCTCTCCCCAACTCCCACCCCCTGCTGTCCCTCCCCTTTTTCCCCCCGACAGACCCCAGTGTGTGATGCTCCCCTCCCTGTGTCCATGTGTTCGTATTGTTCAACACCTGCCTGTGAGTGAGAACATGCAGTGTTTGATTTTCTGTTCTTGTGTCAGTTTGCTGAGAATGATGGTTTCCAGGTTCATCCATGTTCCTATGAAGGACAGGAACTCATCATTTTTTATGGCTGCATAATATTCCGTGGTATATATGTGCCACATTTTCTCTGTCCAGTCTATCATCAATGGGCATTTGGGTTGGTTCCAGGTCTTTGCTATTGTAAACT
>PVKV010009075.1:0-83515 GCA_004027835.1 Alouatta palliata
GAAGGATCCTGTGACAGCGCGATCGGGGCTCACTGCGAAGGATCCTGTGACAGCGCGATCGGGGCTCACTGCGAAGGATCCTGTGACAGCGCGATCGGGGCTCACTGCGAAGGATCCTGTGACAGCGCGATCGGGGCTCACTGCAAAGGATCCTGTGACAGTGCGATCGGGGCTCTCTGCCACCTCAAAATCCTGGGCTCAAGGGACCCTCTGCCTCAGCTTGCCCAGTGTCTAGGACAACAGCTACTGCCACTACGCCCAGCTAAATTTTTGTTTTATTTAATTTTTTGTAGATACTAGGGTCTTGTTTTGAAACTCCTGGCTTCAGGCAATCCTCCTACCTCGGCCTCCCAGAGTTCTGAGATTATAGGCATGAGCCACTGTGCCCAGCCTAAAATATGCATTTTAAATTTTAAAATAAGTCTAATTAAATTAGGTCTCACCCACCAGGACTGCTGGATCTAGATAGAACATGCTACTATTTTTGTTTATATTTGAAATTTTCCATAATGAGGGTCTGATTTTGAGGTTCTGATTTAGTTTTCTATCTTACATTAATGGAGTTCCCATTGGTGCGTGTGGAGAAAACTTTCTTTCCTTACTTTTCTTAGCACCATGGAGACAGGCTGCCATTTCCAATAGGAACTCTGCTGAAAAACAAGGAGAAGCAAAGAAAGAAGGCACACTCAGAACCAGTCACCATGGTTTCTGGTTCACTAGTGTCACTAGTAACACAGGGCTAGGTGACAAATGTCCTTAGATACCTTAGCTGCTCTGCAGGTAGGTTCCTGTCTCAGGGGTGGGCTTTATGGTTCATCTTGCCCAGAGATTTTTAAAACAGAAAAGTGCTCACCTCCAGTTTCTCCACGGACCTCCGACTTTTGTTTTGGGATGGTGATACTCCCGGAACCTGAAGATAAAGTCACTTGAATATAACATCAGCCCATGAAAATGAAACTAGAATCAGCAGGCACTGGGTGGGATTGGAGTCAGCAGAAGTGACCCAGAGAGACATGTTTATGCAAAGGAACAACCAAAATGACTTCTTCAAACTGAAGAAGAAATTCTTCTGCAAACAAGAATTTCCCCCATAACATCCTTTATGACTTAAAGTTCAATGACAGCTTGCGTTTGATGGTAAAGGATTTTCTCCATGGCCTGAATTGAGACCATTGGAAAGCACCAGGCAGTGAGAGCAGTGGCCATCTGATGGCTGCTCTGGTGGATCCCATCCAGGCACATGGGGCGGCGTGCCTCTTCTGTGTCAGAGAGGGGAATGGATGTGTTTGACGCTGCGTGGGACCCCGAGGCAGCAGGAAACCAGAATGTTCCACACTCACATGTAGTCAAGATGATGTGGAGAGCCTAACACCTATCCCCGTCTCCAATGCTGTGGCACTCCAAAAGCCACTGCAGAATTTAGGGACAACAAGGGGGAAATATTGGGGGGATTTATAGTTGAGTCATTACCTTTCTGTTGCCCAGCAGGACAGGACACAAAATAGAAATCAAGTTGTATCTGCAAAAGAATAAAGTCACAGATCCTCTACTCAATTTGTGGACTGAGATTTGGACACACATAGCAGATCACAGAGCCAAGACACTGGTAGTGACAACGGGTGCGTAGGTCCAGGAGACTGAGCAACAGGACTCAGTGACCTGCCAGGGATGAGCAAGGAGTCACTGAGGGTCTCAGTTTGGTGGATGCGAGATTTTGCCCTCTAGAGAAGGGACGATACTTTGGAACAAGAATCACTCATAATAATTTTCTATGACCTGAGAAAATCCCCTCAAGAGCCTTCAATTCCATCTGCTGTGATTACAGCTTCACTTAGCAACCTTCTGATGGCTCTTAGTTTCCCGGGTAACCTGAAGGGCATTCTGGCTTATTATCTATCAGTCTTCAAGAGTCTAATTAGGGCTGCCTTGAGAGCCTGGTCAAATTAGGTTGCATCTACAAGTTCAGGGGTCTGGTGCTGCAAACCTGAGGCCCAAGCTCCATACAGGCAACCACACTGAGGTTTTGCCAGTCCAGGATTTCTGGATGCCTTTCTGAAGCCAATCATTAGCACCCCAGTAAGGAGCAGCTTGACTGCTGTAACCCAACAAGTACCACGGTGGGGAAGGATAGGGAGAGAGCCTATCGGAGCCACTGGAGGTGGAGTTACTGTTGGGATTCACTGTTGTGAGCCACTCCACTGAGCTCCTGGACTCTGAGACTTTCACTTTGAGGAGTCAATTCTGGGGACATCTGACAAGTTTTGATGATAATATTTATTATTGTTTGCTTCCAGGTATTTCTAATTTTTATTATTTTTTCTTTGACCCATGAGGAATTTAGAAGTGGTTCAATTTTTGTCAAAGCATACAGGATTATTTACAAGCTTATTTGTTATAAATTTCTGCCTTTACTACATTTTGTGGGAGAATGAGGTTTGTATTATGCTAATTCTTTATAATGTATTAAAATTAGACTTGTAATATGTACAATTTATATAAATGTTCTATTTGTGCTTGAAAAATGTGCATTCATTATTGTTTCTGTTTTTGTTTTTGTTTGAGATGGAGTTTTGCTCTTTTTGTCCAGGCTGGAATGCAATGGCATGATCTCGGCTCACTGCAACTTCTGCCTCACTGCGTGATCTCAGCTCACTGCAACTTCTGCCTCACTGCACGATCTCAGCTCACTGCAACTTCTGCCTCACTGCGCTATCTCGGCTCACTGCAACTTCTGCCTCACTGCAACTTCTGCCTCACTGCAACTTCTGCCTCACTGCAGCTTCTGCCTCACTGCAACTTCTGCCTCACTGCGCGATCTCGGCTCACTGCAACTTCTGCCTCACTGCAACTTCTGCCTCACTGCACGATCTCGGCTCACTGCAACTTCTGCCTCACTGCGTGATCTCGGCTCAAGTGATTCTCATGCCTCAGCCTCCCGAGTAGCTGAGATTACAGGCACCCACCACCATGCCTGCCTAATTTTATATTTTTAGTAAAGACAGGGTTTCACCATAGTGGCCAGGCTGGTCTCAAACTTCTGATCTTGGTGATCTGCCCACCTCGGCCTAAGTGCTGGGATTACAGGCGTTAGCCATGTCGCCCAATCTCATTATTGCTGAGTGCAACATTTTATGTATATATTATGTTATAGATGTGTCTATTAAATTAAGGTTATAATTTACATTATTTAAATCTTTAAAATCCTCATTTTTGTCTGCTTAAATTATCAATTAATGAGAAAGTTATATTAAAATCTCTCTGTATGATTTATTTATTTTTAGACAAGGTCTTACTCTGTCTCCGAGGCTGGAGTGCAGTGGCACAATGTTGGCTCACTGCAGCCTCAACTTCCTGGGCTCAAGCGATTCTCATGCCTCAGCCTCCCGAGTAGCTAGGACTACAGGGACGCATCACCATGCCCAGCTAATTTTTAAATTTTTTTTGTAGAGATGGGGTCTTGTCATGTTGCCCAGGCTGGTCTGGAACTGCTGGGCTCAAATGATCCTCCCACCTCGGTCTCCCAAAGTGCTGGAATTACAGGCGTGAGCCACTGCACCCAGCCAATTTATTGTTAAAGCAAGTATTTGGCTGCACCTTGTTTTGTTAATGCCCAAGTATCTGCATGATTATTAATTTTAAAATAAATAAATGACTATTGTATTATTATTCTGTTCCATTAATGTTTGTTAGATTAGCCAGATTTTTAAATTTCTTTGCTCACTTTTTTATTTCCCATCATTCATTCCTTCTGCATACAGTTGTCTTCTTCCTGAAAAAACATCCTTTAAAACTTACTTTAGATCAGGCACAGTGGCTCACACCTAGCACTTTGGTAGACTGAGGCAGGAGGATCACTTGAGCCCAGGAGTTTGAGACCAGCCTGGGCAATATAGTGAAACTGTCTCTACAAAAAAAATACAAAAAAACCAAAACCAAAACAAAACAAAAAAAAACAATTAGCTGGGCATGGTGGCATACCCTTGTAGTCCCAGCTACTCAAGAGGCTGAGGCGGGAGGCTCACTGGGAGGTCAAGGCTGCAGTGAGCCACAGTCATGCCACTGCACTCTATCCTGAGTAACAGAGTGAGATCCTGTCTCAAAATAAAATTTACTTTACTGAGTTTGCTGATGGCAAATTCTCTCAATTTTTATCAATGGAAGTTTCTAATCTTTTCATTATTATTGAACAGTGGTTTAGCTGGTATCATAGGGTTCTTCAGAGAAACAGAATGAACAGGATGTAGGTGGATAGATGGATGGATAGATATAGATATAGACTGACACAGATAGGTAGATCTGTCTGTCTGTCTATCTGTCTGTCTATCTATCTATCTACCTATCTGTGTAGAGATGAATTTTAAGGAGTTGATTCATAAACTTATGGAGGCTGGCAAGTCCCACTGTCTTCTGTCTTCGGTATGGGAATCAGGGAATAAGAATCTGCATAGAGGAAGGGCAGGGAGTGCTAACACCAGGACAACAGCAACCGCAGAGAGAAGAGGGTCAGGCTGATGAGGGAAGGGAGGAGAACGGGTGTCTCGGACAGGTTCTCCTGGAGTCCTAGTCATGATCCCAGTAGAGGCAGGGTAAGGCATTGAGCTCCCTGAGCCCAGTGTCCCAGGCCTGAGGCAAGGTGAGAGCTATGGTGATGCAGAGCTCTCCAGGCCTCGCTCTGACAGCCCTCATCCCAGGGACAGCAAAGCAGGAGCTAGAGGGAGGTGGACCCAGAGAGAGACTCCATAAAGGGAGTGGCACCTGGGCAGGTGGGTGATGCTGGTAACGCGTAGGAGGGAATCCGTGAGTGCGTCGTGGTGGCGGCAAGGAGCCATGTTGCCAGTACCAGTTCCCTGAAGGTGAGAGCCCATGAATAGCGAGAGATCAGAAGAGAAGCCTGACACTGTAGAGGGTTTAGCTCAGCGGAAGAGTGGTTGAAGAGCATCAGGAGGTCCCTGCTTCAAATCCAGGTGTCGCCTACGGTTTACTGGTTTTTATCCAGCAAGAGTATCTTGCTTCCTTCCTCTCCCACCCCTCGAAAGCCAGCCTCTAGGACTGTAATGTCGTATTTGTCTGTGACAGAGAAATAGGACGCAGCAGACAAGCTTTGCTAGCCTCACGATGACCTTTCTAGAAGGTTTTCTGCAGAAACCCTGTGGGGCGTTTGAGTAGGTTTGAATCTTGATTCTGCCTCCTGCCTCCTGTGTCATTGTTAGCAAGTCACTGAGTCTCAGGATCCTCACAACCAGGACAACCGGGGTCCTCGCAAGGCGGCCACGTGTGGACAAACCTGTATGTTATGCGTCCCGGGAGCTCGACTTCCGCCGGTTTGCGCTGCGACATCGCCAAGGCCTCCGCCCACCTCATACGCAGGACTTGCTTCTGCTCCCTCTGGCCTCTCCCTTGCCGCACTGGGTGCTGCCTGGGCCCCACGCGCCTGCCTTGGCTGCTTCCATTTCTGCTTGTGGACAGAGGGCAGTGCATCCAGGAAATGTCCCAAGGCGGAAATGCAGCTCTCACCACCCGACACAAACGAAACACATTCTTTCCAGAGAGCTTCCTTTCCCCCTGAACACAATGACCTAAGGGGAACAATTACTCAACCCAGACTCCGGGCACCCTGCAGTGACTGCCCAGAGACTCCTGTATCCTTTCCCACACTCTGTGCAGCCCACCCTTACTACCCCTCATCCAGCATCCTCAAGAGGGAGAGGAGGAGAAAGGAGGGGGGACTGGAACTTTCTTTCCACATGTACATGGGTGGAGGCAAATGGGTGCATCTGGAGGGATGGTCCCACTCCACTAGCAAAAGCCTTCCTCCAGACATCAGTTCAAACTGCCTAGGGCAATCACTGGAACAAAATCATCTCCCGTGCAAAGTCTTATTACTTTTCCTCCCACTCCCCTTATTTTCTGATCCCAATTTCATCTGCAGCTGGGATCTATTTAAACTTCTAACTTCCAGGCATACCTAACTTTTTGCCTTTGGTCGGGAGAAAACTGAGTACATACAATAATAATAAAATAATTTATTTCTAAAAATAAATTTTCAAAATAAAAATATTAATAGTAAGAACACTGTGAGCCCTCAAGGCATCCAAGCTGGAGTCCTCTGTGTCTCACCTCCCCTGCTTCCATCTCACCTCATCTTTCAGTCCAAAAAGTTACCAGATCCACTCTGTTGCCCAGACTGGAGTGCAGAGGCCTGATTATAGCCCATTGCAGCCTCAAACTCTCAGACTCAAGCAATACTTCCAACTCAGCCTCCTGAGTAGCTGGGACTACAGGCGTGTACCACCACGCCAGGCTGATTTTTAAATTTTCTGTGGAGATGGGGTCTCACTACAATGCCCAGGCTGGTCTTGAGCTCCTGGGCTCAAGTTATCCTTCCACTTCGGCCTCCCAAAGTGCTGGGATTGCAGGCATGAGCCACTGCACCTAGCCAAAATCTTATAGATTTTTATTCCAAATTTTCATCCACTGTCTCTACCCCAACTGCCACGGCTTCATGTTCTCTTGCTTGAATCATTGTAACTCTAAAGTCACATCCCTGTAACTCCTTCTACTGGACTATCCTATCCAATGTGGTCACCACCGTGAGATTCCTGAACAATCTGAGGAGATTATTTTCATCTCCTGAAGAAAACCCTTTGTGGATTCTCAGTGTTCACAGGACAAAACTTAAACTTCATCCCATGGAACTCATGGCCCATGGCAATTTAGACTTTGCTGCTTTCTCTAGCCATTGTGCCCTCAATGCCCTCCCATGGCCCACACTACACTTCCCACTGCTCCCCTGATGCACATGATTCCTTGCCCAGCCTTTGTTTATACTGCATCCTCTTCCTCAAATGCCCTTTTCTACTTGCCTTCTTCACCTGGAATTTTGATTAGCTAATGCTGCAAAACAAATCACAGCAAATCTTAGAGCCTCAAACAGTAATCATGTCTTACTTCCATGGTTTCTATTGGCCAGGAATTCAGGATGGGCTCAGTTGAGCAGTTCTCATTTAGAGATCTCTCCTGCAGTTGTAGTTGTATGTCAGCTGGTGCTGTGTCATCTGAAGGCTTGACTGAGGCTGGAGGGCCTACTTTCAACACGGCTCTCTCCCATGGCTGGCAAGCTGATGCAGACCATGAGCTGAGGGCTTCAGTCCCTCTCCACATCAGCCTCCACAGGGTTGCTTGAGCATCCTCACAGCATGGAGGCTGGCTTCCCACAGAGTGATAAATCTAAAAGACCAAGGTGGAAGCTGCCATGCTTTTATTGTCTAGCTTCAAAAGTCACACACTGTCACTTCCATGGTATTTTGTTTCTCTCTTTTTACCAAGCACTTTCGGAACTTCAGTCAAACTCTCTACCTCTGGGCCATCCTCTTGACCTGCTGTGACTTCACAACTGCCACCTTTTTACTTGTGAGGACATGCCCAGGACTTCAAGCTTGCTTTCAGGAGCTGGTAGCACCAATTCTAAATAGTGGTCTTTTTTACTTCCATGAACCACCCCTTTCTTGTCTTCACAACCTTTCAGCCTACTCTTCCTCAGTTCCAAGGCAAAACATGCATTAACAGCCTTGTTGAAATTTAAGAACAGAAAGGCCAATCAACCCTCCTTGGTTAAACTCAACTGACATTTTTTAGGAGCATCTACTGAGTGCCAACGCTCCAGGCAGATGAGGAATATTTGAACATTTCTCCTGCCTAAGACATGCTCAGAGCCAGATGGAAATAATGACAACATAATTATATGTGCTACAGTTTCAAACAAAATCTTAAACTAAGGGAAAAAAAAAAAAAACAGAAAAGAAAAAAAACAGCTCAGCCTGGGGCCAGAGAAAGGGAGAAAAGTCTTCAAAAACATGCCCAGTGCAGTGGCTCATGCCTGTAATCCCAGCACTTTGGGAAGCTGAGGTGGGTGGATCACTTGAGGCCAGGACTTCAAGACTAGGCTAGGCAACATGGTGAAATCTCATCTCTACTAAAAATACAAAAATTAGCCAGTCATGGTGGTATGTGCCAGTAATCCCAGCTACTCAGGAGGCTGAGGCATGGGAATCACTTAAACCCAGGAGGTAGAAGTTGAAGTGAGCTGAGATCATGCCACTGCACTCCAGCCTGGGTGACAGAGCAAGACTTCATCTCAAAAAAACAAAACAAAACAAAACAAAACTAGCTGAGAGGTCCCCTCTACTGCGAGGGATAAATCTCTGTCCAGACAGTGGGGTTGGGAGGTGCGCTGGATGGCACATTAAAAGACGTGCTGGACCATGGAGAGCACATGTTGGCTGGAGGGCGCATGTGTGCCTGTGAGGGTCTGTGGGGTGATGGATGGAGGGTGACTAGGTGGAGCAAGAGGAACAGGGAGGGGTGGGAGAGAGAGGTGACCACGATGGAAAAGTAGATTGACACAGGTTGTGTGGAGCCTTGTATATTGACTGTGCTTTGAAGCTTTGACATTTTAGACATCTTGGAGTTTACTGAGGATTTGAAGCAAAGGAACCGCAGGTTGATATTTGTTTTGCAGGCAGATGGTGTCAGCAGGCAGAGGCTATGTGGGAGGAAAGAGAGACAAGGGCGACTTACTAATATTTGTTGTATTGTTGAGGCTGCTGCTGATGCTGTTGTGAGGTTGGGGATGGGGTTTTAATTTTTTTCCTTAGGAACTGTTTTATTCAGTTTAACTGAAAGTATAAGATGTGGCCCTGGGAATACTGCCTTCCAGAGAGGTGGGGTCCTAGCAGCCTCAGGGATGCTCTGGCCCCCGAGCTCCTGTGCTGCTGTTGCAATGCCTGATCAGGACCTCGAAGTGCCTGGACAAGATCTGTCAGCACCTGGGCAGCACCTGGCAGGACCTGGCAGCACCTGGCAGGACCTGGGCAGGATCTTGTGGCACTTGGGCAATAACTGGGCAGAACCTGGGCAACACCTGCATAGCACCTGACAGGACCTGGCAGCACCCAGGCAGGACCTGGGCAGAATCTGGGCAGTATCTGCTACCAACACAAGCCCCAGAGTGGGACAATTCAGCTGATGAGGTCACAGCCATTGCTACAGTCTCTAACCCTGATGGTTTCTTTTCATGGCTAGTTTTTTCCTTTTACCTTGGAAAATTAAAGCATAACGCAGAGAAGACTGCACAAAACCTCATGTACAGCTCAATGAATTAAAACAAAGTGAACATGCCTGGTAATCACTCCACCAGCTGAGAAAATAACACAGCAGAAACTCAGAAACTTCCTGCAGGACCCACCTAGGCACTGGCCTCTCCTCCCTAAAAGAATCAGTTGATTCTGGCTTCTCTCACCATGCATTAATTTTACCTCTTAATGAACTTGATTTAAATGGAACCATAAAATATATGTTCCTTTTTGTCTAGCTTTTTTCTCTCAATATTCTAATTGTGAGTGCTATGGTGTAAATGTCTGTGTTCCCCCAAAAATTCTAATCCCCAAGATGATGGTATTAGAAGGTGAGGTCTTTGGAAAGTGATTAGGTTGTGAGGGTGGAGGCCTCATGAATGGAATTAGTGTCCTTATAAAAGTGGCTGGAGAGAGAGACCCTTCACCCCTTCCACCATGTAAGCATACAACAATAATGCACCATCTATGAGCCAGAAATGGAGCTCCCACCAGTTACTGCATCTGCCTTGATCTTGGACTTCCCAGCCTCCAGAGCTGTGAGAAATAAATTTCTATGGTGTATAAGCTCTCCAGTATATGGTATTTTGTTATAGGGGCTGGAATGGACTAAGAGAGTGAGATTCATTCATGTTATTGCACGAAGCTATAGCACATTCATTTTAATGCTGTATAAGATTATATTGGGCTAATAGTACAATGTATTTATCCATTCTGTTCTTTATAAACATTTGGGTTATTTTCAATTTGAATCTATTATGAATGAAGCTGCTATGAATATTCATGTATGTGTCTTTCAGTGCACATTTCTTTTTTTGTGATTTAGTTTTTATTTCATAATCATAAACTTTACTCAACTCTGCAATCCAGCTAGGTATGAAATGGAACAAGGAAAACATGGAACCCAAAGGGAACTGCAGTGAGAGCACAAAGATTCTAGGATACTGCGAGCAAATGGGGTGGAGGGATGCTCTCCTGAGCTACAGAAGGAACAGTCTGGTGGTTAAGATAAAACACAAGTCAAACTTATTAGAGTTGTCCACAGTCAGCAGTGGTGATCTTCTTGCTGGTCTCGCCATTCCTGGACCAAAAGCGCTTCATGACCTCCGCTATATTCATGCCTTCTTCCAGCTTGCCAAAGACCACATGCTCGCCATCCAACCACTCAGTCTTGGCCTTGCAGATGAAAAACTGGGAACCGTTTGTGTTGGGTCCAGTATTTGCCATAGACAAGATGCCAGGACCTGTATGCTTCAGGATGAAGTTCTCATCATCAAATTTCTCCCTGTAGATGGTCTTGCCACCAATGCCGTTATGGAAGTCACCACCCTAACACATAAACCCTGGAATAATTCTGTGAAAGCAAAAACTCTTATCACCAAATCCTTTCTCTCCAGTGCTCAGAGTATGAAAGTTTTCTGCTGTCTTTGGAATCTTGTCTGCAAACAGCTCCAATATATTAACATAGATTATGTTTATGGATTAGATGAGCAGTCATTTCTCGGTTTCCAGGCCGCTTACCACAAAGGAGACGCGGACCAAGGGCTTGCTGTTGATAGCAATGTGGGGTTGACCATGGCTGATGCTACAAGGCTCCCGGTGACGGCAGCGTCTGCAAAGCCAGTGCGCATTTATTCTGAGCCTAATCCTAGGAGAAGATTTTCAAGTTCATAGGGGGTCTACATCTTCGACTCTAGTGGATAATGTCAACTTCAGTGGGTAAACTTGTTGTGCAAGTTTATGCTCACATCAGCAGTGTAGGTTTTTCCATTACACCATCTGGTTACCAACACAACTATTGTTTTTCTTTTTTAATTTAGGCATTCCAGTGGGTGTGTCATGTTTCTTGTGATGTTATTTTGCATTTCACTAATTACAACTGAGATTGGACCACTTGTCATGCGTTTGTTGGTTACATTGATAACCTTTCTTTGGATAACCTTGTTCAGGTCTATTGCCCATTTTTGTGCTGGGTTTTTTTTTTAATTGATTCATAGGATTTCTTTATATATTCTGAATAAAATCTCTTGTTAGTTATATGTATGCAAATAACTTCTCCTTCTCTATAACTTGCCTTTCAATTTTTTTCTTTTTTCTTTTTTTTTTTTTTTTGAGAGAGACCATCTCACTGTGTCGCCCAGGCTGGAATACAGTAGTGTGATCATGGCTCACTGCAGCCTCTACCTCCTGGGCTCAAGCGAACTTTCCACCTCAGCACCTCAAGTACCTGGGAACACAGGCATGTGCCACCATGCCAGGCTAATTTTTAAAATTTTTTGTAGAGTGAGATCTTGCTACGTTGCCCAGGCTAGTCTCCAATGCATGGATTTAAGCAATCCTCATGCCTCAGCCTCTCAAAGTGCTGGGATTATAGGCATGAACTACCGCACCTGGCCCCTTTCAACTTTTTAATGGCAACTTTTCATAAACAAGCATTTCTAATTTTAATATAGTCTTACTAGTCTTTTTACTTTATGGTTCTTCTTAAGGTCTGTTTAAGAAATCTTTACTTCCAGGCTGGGCGTGGTGGCTCATGCCTGTAATCCAAGCACTTTGGAGGCCAAGGCGGGCAGATCGCCTGAGGTCAGGAGTTCAAGACCAGCCTGACCCACATGGTGAAACTCCATCTTTAAAAAAAAAAAAAAGAAATCTTTACTTCCTTTGAGAGCAGAAGAGAGTCTCTTCTGTTGCTCACTAGAAAGTGAATTGTTTCACCCTTCCTATTTGGATCAGTAATTCACCCAGAATTGGTTTTTTGTTTGGTGCAAGAGAGGGGTCCAAGTTTAATTTTTTCTATGTTGATGCCTAACAGACTCAGAAGCTTTATTGACAAAGCTATCCTTTCTGAACTGCTCAGGAATGCCACTGCTACTTTCACCATAAATCAAGAATCTGTAAGTGTGTCAGGTTTCTCTCATTAGTGCCTTTTAAGGCCGCAGTCCCACGCCTCTTCTGATCTCTGGCGAGTCCTGGGCTTTCACCTTCAGGGAACTGGTACTGGCAACATGGCTCCTTGCCACCACCAGGACGCACTCACGGATCCCCTCCTAGGCATTACCAGTATCACCCACCTGCCTAGGTGCCGCTCCCTTTGTGGAGTCTCTCTCTGGGTCCACTTCCCTCTAGCTCTTGCTTTGCTGTCCCTGGGGCGAGGGCTGTCAGAGCCGAGGCCTGGAGAGCTGTGCATCACCATAGCTCTCACCTTGCCTCAGGCCTGGGACACTGGGCCCAGGGAACTCAAGGCTTCGCCCTGCCTCTCTTTCTTTACTGTGTTAATGTGGTGATATTAACATTACCTTGATTAATTTACAACTGTTAAGTCAACATTTCTAGCACAAACTCAGCTGATCAGAATGTATTATCTTGTTTATGATTTGCTGGATTGCTAGTATTTTTTGAGAATTTTTTCATCTACATTCATAAGTGATATTGGCCTGTAATTATCCTTTTTTTGTAATGTCCTGATAAGATATAGGTTATTAAGGTTATGCTGGCCTCATAAACTAAGTTGAGAAATTCTCCCTTTATTCGTATTTTTTGGAAGATTATGCATAACAGAGGCATTATGTCTTGTAAAATGTTTGGTTAGATTGATTGGTGAAACCATCTGAGTCTAGAGTTTTCTTTGGAAAAGGTTTTAAAGTATGGATTTAATTCCTTTAATAGTCATAGGAGCATTCCCATTTTCTATTTCTGCATGTGTCAGTTTTGTAAATTCGTGTTTTCTAGAATTTTACCAGTTTATCTACATTTTCCATTTTTTAGTGTAAACTTGTTTATCGTATTTTAACTTTGAATTTCCATATGATCTGTGTTACCTCTAGTAATGTTCCCTTTTAAATTCCTAGTAATGGATATGTTTACATTCTATTTTCTTTGTCTTAAAAAGTCTTGCCAGGGATTTCTGGCCTTTATAGATCTTTTCAGAGAACCAACTTTTGGTTTCATAGATCTCTATTGTACTTTGCTTCCTGGCTTATTTTTTTACTTTTCTTTTTAAATAGTTATCCTAGAGGGCATAGCATGCATGCTGAGCATGTCAAAATTTAATACTGATGGTACATTCACCCTCTCTCCATGATATTGCAAGAACCTTAAAACACTTTAAGTTCTTGTATTCTTATCTTGACTTATGTAATGTTGTTGTATGTTGTAATTATCTACAAATTTTAGACTATGTTAGACATAATTATTGTTTTATACTATCAATATTTATTTACATTACACACTCATTTATTCTTTTTTTTTTTTTTTTAGAACTAATCTCGTTGTATTGCTCAGGCTGGAGGACAGTGGCGTAATCTTGGCTCACTGCAACCTCCATCTCCTGGGTTCAACTGATTCTCATTCCTCAGCCTCCCGAGTAGTTGAGATTACAAGTGCTTGCCACCATGCCTGACTAATTTTTGTATTTTTAGTAGAGACGGAGTTTCATGCTAGACTAATCTTGAACTCCTAGCCTCAAGTGATCTACCCGCCTTGGCCTCCCAAAGTGCTGGGATTACAGGCGTAAGCTACTGTGGCTGGCCAACACACCTATTTATTCTTGTTATTATTATTTTTTCCCTTGCATAGCCAACATTCGATTCACCTATTCTGAGAATACTCTTTTCTGAAGAATACTTTTTCTGAAGAATAGTATTTCCTTAGGGAAGTTAGCTGATAAATATTGTGTTTTTCCTTGCTCAGAAAAATCTTTATGTCATTTTCAGAGCAGGGATACAGGCTATTCTAAGAGGTATATCTCCTGAAAAACAAAATCAGATTAACTTATGCGTTTTGTTAGAGGAAATTTTTACTGAAAGGACAAAGAGAATAGGAATTAAAATAACAGAAAATATCATCCCAGTTTGGGAGTGATGAGTGATTTCACAGACCTGAGGATATTGAAAGCTAAATAGCTTCAGTGACAGAATCCAGGGGAGAAGCAAACTGCCTCCCAAGGTAACCCTAACCCCAGAAGGCTCAGTAATTGGAGGCAGCAGAGCCCAGCAGGTGGACCTTTGTCATGGAGCTGGAAACAGAAGCCCCAGTTGAAATTCTATTTCCAAAGCGGAAAGACTCCAAATCCTTTCTGCCATGGAGTAATCCAGGTGAGAGAGCGGTTTACCCCTTGAGAGGCTGATCCAGAGAAGTTCAGACTCAGGAGTATCTGTGATGGTTGCTCAATAAGAAATAGTGGAATTCGCTCATCCATTCACCAAGCATTTGTTGAATGGATACAGTGTGCATGGCACAGTAACACAGCCACAGTACCAGACAAGACAAAGTCCCTGCCCATTCTAGAGAGGACCAAGGGGAATACTACATGCTAAACTGTGAGACTTTCTCCTTCCCCTTCCCCTATTCTGTGACCTCGGCTCACTGGTAGCCGTATTATACTTTCTGGCTGGAGACGAGCAATATCATTTGGAGTTTTACGCTTTGCATGTGATCTGCAAAATCAAGCTTTTCTGGATTTCCCAACCACCAAGCTATCAGCCAGCAAGTGCCACCCGCACTCAGAGAATCTAATCAGCGTCAGGCATCTCACTGTCAATTTACAAATAGGTAATTGGAGATCCACAGACTTTGGAGGCAACATCTCTAACATGAAAAACTAGATGAAAGCAAACAGAAAAAGGAAAACAGACAATACTAGGAGCAGAAGAAAACTTAAAATTATATGTGTGTGTCATTGCTATCCTCAGAGAGATAAGGACAGATTTTGCATGCATGAAAAGGGAACACAGTGTCAAACCAGAAAGAACTTCAAAGACTAAGGAAAAGGGCCTGAATATTTAAAATATGACACCGAAATTAAAAATCCAACAGAAGGATTGAAGGAAAACGCATCCAGACAGTAGAATAAAAAGATAGTGATTGATTTAGAAAATCCAACTTTCAAAAATCTGTTGGAGGATTTAGAAAATCCAACTTTCAATGTCCAAGAAGGAAGAATTCAGAAGACAGACAGGAGAAAATTTCCCAGAGCAGAAGCAGTGAGTTTATAGATAGAGAGGGCTCAGCAAGCACCCAACTGCCGGTTTTTAATGACTTTCTGTGGAGAGTTGGGGGGAAAAGGACAGATTCAAAGCATAGCAAATTAAAATCGCATTGGAATTCTCAATAGTAACATTGAAAGGAAACAAGAAGGCAAAGTTTTTGAATATCGTGCAGAAAAATGATTACCAACTCTGGATATGAAATTTCCAGACTAACGACCAACAGAGTATGATGTTAGAAGAAGGTACTTTCAGAGACCTGAGGTCCCAGTAACCCGCTGGAGGATGCAAACGAATGCAGTAGACCATCAAAAGCAGGGAGGGCTGGTGACTTCCCAGGCTGCTGGGGAAGAGAGGTCCCCAAGTGGTGGCTGGCAGCAGGCCCAGAGTGCCTGAGACAGTTCAGAGTGATTAGGGAGGTACGTCTCTGAGAAAAAGAAAAAAAAACCACACCAGTAAGTAGAGATTCACTCCTCTTTCAGAGATATTGGGACGATTAATGAAGTTTGCATGAAACTTACCAAAGAGGTTACCATAAATTCCCAGGAAAATAAAGAGCTGTATGAGAGAGAAAATGTAATCAGAGGACACTATAAAGCCCAGCTGTTTAAAAAAAAAAAAAAAAAAACTTGTGTGATCATAATGTAAATGCTAACTATTGAGTTGAGAGACTAGAGGGAGAGAAAATGTGAGTGTGTGCACGCGTGTGTGTGTGTGGGTGTGTGGAGGTTACGGGGAAGAAAGAGGCTTATACAAGAGCTAAATTCTTGTCTTCCACCATAGGAAGTTAGATAAAATTTAAAACTGAAAAAATGAAGAAATAACAGCATAAGCCTGTTCTTCAGACCCATAGAAGTACCCATGGGGGAATGCTGAGTTTAAAGTGGCTGCCTTCGGGGAGCAGGGATTGTGTGCAGACAGGTGAGATGGGGCTGCCAGTATTTTGGTTCTGGTTATAAGCTTTATAAGCTTTTTTCTTTTGTTATTGTGGTGAAATATACATAATATAAAATTGGTTAACTATTTTAAAATGTATTATTCAGTTGTATTAAGTACATTCACATTGTCATGCAACCAACACCCACCATCCATCTCCAGAACTTTTTCATTTTCCCAAACAGAAACTGTCTGTATTAAACACTAACTCCTCATTTTAACCTCCCCTCACACCCCAGCAACCTCCATTCTACTTTTGGCCTTTGTGAATTTGACTGGGCACCTCATATGAGTGGAATCATCCAGTATTTGGCTCATTCCACTTAAGATAATGTCCTCAAAGTTCATCCATGTTGTAGCATGTGTCAGAATGCCCTTTTTCAAGGCTGAGTAATAGTCCATGTATGCATATACTACGCAAACTTTTTAAGACACACACATTGTTTTGATACAAAAAAATTTTTAAGAATTTTTGTGTGTATATTATTTAAAACTTGGAAGAAAGAGAAGAAGCCATGTAAGTCTGGCTAGATTTGGGAAAATTAAAAGGTCCAAGACATTGTATCTGTCAGTCATGGCAGAAGGGGTGATTGAGGTTATTTTCACCATTGACTGGACACACTCCAAGAAGAGGATCATTGATACAGCGGGCCATGGAGAGCTCAGGGTTTGGATAGGTGAGAACAGGTGAGGGCAGAGTGATGCTGGGAAGAGTGGGAAGTTGGGCAAGTCAAAGACAGAGCTTCTAGAGTCTCTGTGAACTATGAGGCAGGGAGCAGGGTCTGTGTTGAGAGAATCCAGGAGTGGCTTAGCAAAGCCAAATTTAGGATTGGACCAAAGGAGCTGGATGGTCTTGGAGGTCATTTATGGGACTGTGGGGTGGCCTGGAGAGCTCCAAGCCTCATTCTGGAGTCTGCCTCTCTGGACGCCACAGCACAAGGGGCCCCAGATGTGCACACATGCCCCGGTCAGTGCTGGGAAGTGTAGCTAGAGGTTTGTACCTCATCCCACCATGTATTAATCACTCCTTCACACAGAAGTTTACTACCTAGCCCCTACCCTCATCTTCACCCCCACACACACACGAGCTTACACCTGGCCCCACTTTCATCCCTCCCCACGTACGGAGACAATTTTCACAAGTAGGACAGACTCCCTGTAACACATGGAAGGAAACTCATACAGGGGATAAGAAGGTCTTTCCTTCTCTCGTTTTCCAGATGAGAAAGCCAAGACTTGGGAATATCATGAAGCTTTGTTGAGGCACAAACCATGGAGGGGCAGAGGCATGTCCGCTCCCTGCAGCAGGGATCTTTCAACCACATTCACCTCTCCTCTCAGCAGCATACACACAAATTTTCTCCCAGGATGAACACTTTTACAAAAGCATGTGCTAGACAGATGGTGGTGAATCTTCACCGCTTCCTCTCTGGGAGGGTAGTCACATTTTCCCCTCTGGAGCCACCCCTTCTGTCTCCTCATTTGTACCAAGCAAAGAGGGGAAAATGTCTTCTGTATTCAGTGCAATGTGACGTGGTGCTTAAGATCACCAGCCTTGACCTTGCAGGGCCCAAGTCTCCAAGGCAGACTCTCCATTTATTAGTGGGTGGCCTTGAACAAGTTCCCTAACCTCTCCAAGCTCCAGCATCTTCATTTGTAAGCACCAAAAAGAGAAATTACCACCCAGCGTGGCTGGGAGGGTGTGTGTGGATAGTGTCCAGCACAGAGCCTGGCCTGTCATCAGTGCCCGCTACACACTGGGCATGATGGCCGTGACTCAGGACAATACATGCAGCCTCTAGACCCCACATGGTGCTACTGGCTGTGTTGTTGATTAGCTGTCTCCAACTCAGAAGGACACAGAAAAGATTATCTTGAAGTCCTTTCTGGTTGTAAGAGTCAGCATTTTTAGCCACAGACTTGGAAAGGGCAGCCAGATGGCTGTGGGGCATCCAGGGGCCAGATGGTGAGGAGGGGATCCCAGTAGGAAGGGAAGCAGTTTGCAGGGAGGAAGTTTGCCAGCTCCTGGGATGTGCAGAATATCAGACATCACCGGCGCTGTGCGTCTTCAAGGCTCTGGTGGCATTTGTCTCTTCATGGCCATCCAACATCCTTTCCCTCTTCCTATCAGGACCTACGCCTCTTTTGGGGGACCCTCCTCTTTCCCTTTGGGTGTCTTTTTGGTGGGATAGTAAAGCAAGGTACACCCCTTTACCCTGGCACAGGTCAGACAGTTGTCCCATGATAGGTCAAACACTTTCCTTGGGGACCCGCAGCCTTGAGCAGGACAACCCAAGGATGGATGAAAAACCACCAAAGTGGAGTGTTCAGTGGTGGCAGCTACTAGAGAGTGCCAAGCTCTCTGCTGTCCAGATGACCAGGCCTCTCTGCTTCCTGCCGGCTAGCTCTCCAGCCCACAAGTCACTCTCTGAGTTACCTGATAGCTGCACTACAAATGTCTTTTTGCTTGAATTATCCAGAGTTAATTTCTGTGGGCTGCAACCAAAGAATACAAACTCACATGCAAGTGAAAACATGCCCGTGGGAAGTAACAATCTATTGCTATCCTCTGTCCCCATGGCTCAGGAGTAGCGATCTTGACTGTTAAATGGTTATTGGGATCATGAATTTCTGCATCCACCCATGAGAAAAACGAACTACTATGGGAATTGTCTCCCTGCCATAAGCAATGAGATAATTGGGCAAAAGAGATAAAACAATGGTTTTCAGACACAACGATAAGCAGAGGAAGCAGGCAGAAGGCGAACAGTGGCCCCGAATGACCAAGCCCCGCAATGCCCCGGCTCACTGCCTGCAGTGGGCAGTGAGAGGACAGGGAATCAACACAGACCCCAGGGGTCTCACTGAGTTGAAGAGGCAAAAATAAGACTTCAAGGAGGCCAGGGAAGCTAGAATTTGTAGGTGAAAGTACCAGAGAGGAGGAAGCGGCAGGAAGAGTTCTGGGAAACTGCAGAGAGGTCCTGTGCGGAGGATGAGTGTGCCTGGAGGGCTGTTCTCATTTTCTATTGGTCCACGACAAACCGCTTTAGAGCCCTCAACGGCACAAACTTCTTATCTCACAGTTTCTGTGGGTTGGTGTTCTGTGCTTTCTTAGATTCTTTGTCTCTTTGGCCTCCATTCATTACAGGGCCAATTATGTCAACTGTATTTTCTTATGTTCTGTATTCTTGATGCTCGGGCACTGTGGCTTCACTGACTTGGCAGAGACGGCCCATCTCAGGGTTAGCCAGTTCTTAGAGACAGCAAAGGGCTCACCTGGGAGCACGCCTTCTATATGCAGACTAACCAACCCAGAGCCCATCCTCCAAACCACTTCCTTACCAAACTCCAACACACCATGGCAATATTCCCCTACTCTAAATCACTCCAGGGTCAGGTATCAAGACAACTAGGAACAGCCTCTATGCCCCTAAGACTCTCCAGGATTATTCATACCAGCTAGTCCTAAACTGATGGCCCTGCTTTGCCTTGCCTTTCCCATGGAAACGTTCTGTCCCACGCTTTCCTGTTACTTCTGTTTTCTGACCAGAACTGGTGTTCACCCATGTGGCTCTGCATGGTGGGGCATGCCCCCTTCTGTTGGATAATATAAGTAATAAACACGTTTCAATGGCATTGGACTCTGTGTTGTCTCTCAGTCACCTCCATAAATTAAAATCTCACAGGTACAAGTGAGACAGTCAGGAGTTCAGAAATATCTTAGCTGCTTATCTCCTTACGGCCTCATAAGGCTGAAATCTAGGTGCAGCCAGGCTCAGGCTGAGGGCTCTTTTCCATGCTCACTGGTTTTGGCAGAATTCACTTCCCTGTGACCATATGATTGACATCACTATTGCCTGCTGGCTATTGGCCAGGCATCTAGGGGTGGACCAGGTCCTAGCCACATGGTCCTCCCAGAGAACGGCATTCCATCTTTTCAAAGCTAGCAGGAGGATCCCTTTCTTCAAGAAAGACCAGGACCTTCTTTTAAAGGGATCCTCTGATTAGGTCATATCTACCCAGGATAATTGCCCTTTTATTTTATTTTTTACATATTTTTTAAAGGCCAAAAATTTCCCTCTTTATTAATCAAAGCCAACTTATTAGAGACCTTAACCTGCAGAATGCCTGCACCTTTATGAAATAACGTGACCTAATCACGAGTGTGAGATTTCATCATATTCACAAGTTTCACCCACAAGGAAAGGAAGAGGATTATATGGGAGTGCATATATTCCAGGGGTAGGAATCTTGTTGGGATCTGGGGGTATCTTAAAATTCTGCCTAGACAAGAGGAAAATCTTTAAGTCCAAAAGGAAAAAAAAAAAAAAAACACCAAAAACACACCAGTAGGCAACAGGGCAAACAACTCCTAGAGTTCACACAGGACCAGAAGGAATTCATGTTCCAATCAAACGAGTGGAGAGATCTCATAATACCTACAGCACTGAGCAAAGTCCTCAGAAGGTTCTTGCCTTAGGGGTGAAGGTAAATTATTAATAGTTACTGTAGTTTCTCTTAGCCACAGGGGGTATATCCCGAAATACCCAGTGGATGCTTGAAAACACAGATAATACCAAATCCTAATTATACTGTTTTTTCTTATACATACATGTCTATAATAAAGTTTAATTTATAAATGTGGCACAGTAAGAGATTAACAATAATAATAAAATCAAATAATAACTGTATACTTTAATAAAAGTTATACGAATGTGGTCTCCTTCTCTCTCTCTGTCTCTCAAAATATCTTTTTGTACTATATCACCTATTTTCAGACCAAGGTTGACCACAAGTAGGCAAAATCTTGCAAAGTGAAACTGTAGATAAGGGGGGACTAACGTACAGAATAAAGGCTGCTCTGGACTCTATCTAACAAAATGTAAAAGCAAGCCTCAAATGGAGTAGATTGAAAGCCAAGTTACTTAACTACATCCCAGAACAAAACTCAATACTCTTTAAAAAAAATACAACTAAATCTAGTATTCAGCACTCTTTAAAGGAATACAACCAAATGCAGCATCCAATTTTACATTCACAACATAAAATTCACAATGTCCAATATACAAACAAAAATGCAAAAACAAAGGAAAATATGAGCCATAATCAGAGGAAAAACAGATGCAGAATGGAGAGAGATGAAGAAGTTAGCAGAAAATCACTTTAAAACAGCCATTATCATCTTATAAATGTGCTGAAATACGCAAAGGAAGACAAGAACATAATGAGGATAGAAATAAAAAATATTCAAAAGGCCCAAATATAACTTCCATAGATAAAAATATAATATCTGAAATGAAAAGTAACTGGATGAGATCTTTTAGAAGGAAAGATTATTAAACTTAAAGACATAGCAATATAAGCTACCAAATGATGTACACAGAGGAAGAAGACAGAAAAAAAAGCAGCATAGATTTAGTGAGCTGTGAGACAGTTTCAAGCAGTTTAATGCGTATATATTTGGTCAGGCATGGTGGCTCACTCTGGTAATCGCAAGACTTGGGAGTCTAGTGTGGGAGGATTGCTTGAAGCCAGGAGTTCAAGACCAGCCTATGCAATAAGCAAACCCTGTGTCTACAAAAAAAAAAAAAAAAAAAAAAATTAAAATTAGTCAGGTGTGGTGGTATGTGCCTTTAGTCCCAGCTACTCAGGAGGCTGAGGTGGAAGGATCGCTTGAGTCCAGGAGTTTGAGGTGCAGTGAGCTATGAACAGGCCATGGCATTCCAGCATGGGTGACAGAGCAAGGCCGGTCTCTTAAAAAAGCAAGTGGTGTGTGTGTGTGTGTGTGTGTGTGTGTGTGATCTCTGAAGAAAAGAACAGAGAGAAGTACAGAAAAAAAATTAATAAATGGTCCAAAAGTTTCCAAATTTGATGAAAATTAGAAATCCACAGATCGTCTCAACAAATCCCAAGCATGAGAATCACAAAGAAAACTAAACCAAAGCACATCATGATACAGTTGCTGAAAGCTAATAAGAGAAAAATATTAAAGACAGCCAAAATAGAGGAACGAAAGCAGACTTCTTAGCAGAAATCATGTAGTCCAGAGAGGGGGAAAAGGAACATCTTTTTAAAAATACTACTAATTCTATATTCAATGAGTTCTACACCCAGTAAAAATATCTTTCATCAGTGAAGGTAAAATAAACATTTTTTTCAGACCAACAAAAGCTGAAAGAATTCATTACCCATAGAATAACTTTACAGGAACTAGAGTAGGCTTCTTCAGGGAAAGAGAAAAATGGTATCAGATTAAAATGTGGATCTGCACGAAGTAATAAAAAGGGTCAGAAATGATACATATGTAGATTGATATAATTTTGTCTCATCTTAAAATCTCTTTAAAATATAATTAATGTAGCTGGGCACAGTAGCTCACACCTGTAATCCCAAGATTTTGGGAGGTCAAGGTAGGAATATCGCTTGAGGCCAAGAGTTCAAGACCAGCCTGGACAACACAGTGAGATCCTTTTTTAAATTAAAAACAAAAAGAAAAAATAAAGATAAGTATTGCAAAAATAATATACCTTTATTGAGTTTATAATATACATAGAAGTAAAATCTATGACGGTAGTAACGCAAAGGACAAAATGAAGGGATTGAAAATCTGTTGTGAAGTTCTTACACTGTCCATGAAGTAGTTTAACTGAAGGTAAAATGTGGCAAGCTAATGATACTGTAATCTCTAGAGGAATCCTAAAAAATATAAAACAAAGAGGAATAGCTCACAGTGGAGATAAAATGAAATCATTAGAAAAAATGCAATCCCAATGAAGTCAGAGAAAAAGAACAAAATCTAGTATTTGGGACAAATTCTACAAAATAGCGACTGGGCACAATGGCTCGTAACAGTGATTGCAGCACTTTGGGAGGCTGAGGCCACAGAGTCATTGAGGCCAGGAACTTGAGATAAGATCCTATCTCTACAAAAAACAATTTTTAAAAAAATTAGCTGGGAATGGTGACTCACACCAGTAGTCCTAGCTACCTGGGAGGCTAATGTGGGAGGATCACTTGAACAAAGAAATCTATAAGCTATCTCTAAGAATGCCGCTTTAGATGTAATAAGATGAATAGTTTAAGAGAGTGGAAAAAATGTATCCCATACAAACACTAACTAAAAGAAAGACAGAAAGCCTATTTTATAGCAGACTAAATAGACCAGAACAAGGAAAATTACCACATTAAAGAGGAATATTTCACAATGTTAAAAAGATCTCTTCATCAAGACAACATAACAATCAAGTGCGTATGCATCTATTAACAGAGCTTCAAAATACGAGAGGCAATAATTACTGAGATCAACTTTTGGTAACTGAATTTGGATCTGAATTTTTACTCCCCAAAATAAACAGATCTTCACGTAGTCTAAGCCAAAAAAGACAAATGAACAACATAATGAAAAACAAAAAATAGAACGTACCTCAATAAAATTTCAGATTATAACAGAATACTATGGGCCGGGCGCGGTGGCTCACGCCTGTAATCCCAGCACTTTGGGAGGCCGAGGCGGGCGGGTCACGTGAGATGAGGAGTTTGAGACCAGCCTGGCCAACATGGCAAAATTCTGTCTCTACTAAAAATACAAAAATTAGCCCGGCATAGTGGTGCGTGCCTGTAATCCCAGCTACTTGGGAGCCTGAGGCCGGAGAATTGCTTGAAGTTACAGTGAGCCGAGATCGCGTCGTTGCACTCCAGCCTCGGTGACAAAAGCAAAAGTCCACCTCAAAAAAAGAAAGAAAGAAGAAAGAGAGAATAGTATAATAATATGGACCACTTTATTACACTTCTAAGTGAAAATGAATTACTAAAAGTGACCTGAGATGAAGCAGCACACTTAAATAGACCAATAATGACAGAATTCATTTAAAATATTAAGGATCTCTTCCTCACAAAAGGCATCACATCCAGAGGCTTATAGGCAAGTTTCTGCTAATCTCTAGTTAGGAATAGGTAATTCTTGTGTTACATATAATGTTCCAGAGTATAGAACGCTATACAAATCTCTCCAAATCATTCTAGGAAATTCACATAATCCTGATAGAAAAAATAAATCATGAGAGCATCTACCACAAAGAAAGCTATAGTCCAATCTCATTTCAGAGAAATCTAGACAAAATAGTAGAAAACCTTATCCAATAATACAATCCCACATAACCAAGAAGGACTTAAAACAGAAATGCATGGATGGCTCAATATTGGAACATCTATTACCGTCAAGTGGGGGCTCTTTGCATCTCAGAACAATCAGGCCCAGTGCACAAACCCAGGCTCTCAAGTTATGTCAACATCTGGATTTAGCCCCACCACTCTCTTTTTCCCAAAGAGCTAAGGCTGTAGCTTAATTGGCCAGGTGCTGAGGGGGTTGTGCAGAAGAGCTGCTCTGTTGTGCATTATGTAACTCCACACCTGTAGCTCCTGGGAGACAGGGTGGCCAGAGCGTAGCTTGTAAATGACTGTTATTATTAATATAGCTTCATTTAAAGAAGATGAGTACCTGGGGGGTATAGCTCAGGGGTAGAGCATTTGACTGCAGATCAAGAGGTCCCTGGTTCAAATCCAGGTGCCCCCTTTGTCACTACCCTTTTACACTGGACAATTATAGTATAGCTAGCTCCTTGTCATCTGGTAGGCCAGCCTCAAGGAACTGAATTTTCCAACCAGTGGCAAAGACTGAAGTGTTTCCCTTGTGACATTTTTCATACATTTCATTTTTACCTCCTCAGCCGTAATCATTTCCTGGAGGGTAGAGGGAGGCTGCCTAGGTTTCTTCCGTTTCCCTTGTATCTAATTATTACCATCCAGATTTTATTTGTTTATACCAAGCTTGCTTAAAAAAAAGGAGTCGAGCCAACTTACAATAAAAGACACAATAAAACTCCAACTGGTAAAACAAGTTTGAAAAGGCCGGAGCGAAATATCTAGGAGAGGTGGTAAATAATTATTCCCAAGAGCCTAGGTTAGGAGAAGCTCTTACCGTGGAATTCAAAACATCCCATTGCCTCCTGCAGAGGGAAAACAGGCCAATTCACCAATGGATAAAAATACCTTCTTAGCTCTGAAGAACAGCAGGCGTTAATATGTTAGGTCTTAATAGAGGGAACACTGGACAGATGATGGTGACTGCCAGGGCAACCGTGTTCAGCCACACAGGTTACACATTATATAACTTTACCAATTACACGGTACTCTGGAATGATGCAACATAGCAACCCTGAATATTTGCTGTATTTTATCCCTTTTACCAAAAATGCAGAAACAGTGCTACACGTGTGTGTGTGTGTGTGTGTGTGTGTGCACGCGCATGCGTATGTGTCTCAGAGGAGGCTACTAGTTAAGTACCCCATATTCATTCTCTTCTCCTCCTTAGTCATAGAACCCAGATTTCATGCTGAGCAGCTATGTTCTCAGCTCAGAGACCACAGTCCTGGGCTGTCTTTGGCTAGGGGTGGCATACACATGAGGGATAAGAAACAGTGAAGACTTCTGGGAAAATTTAAGAGAAGGACAAACATGTCATGTGCCCCTTTTGCCTTTACTTCTGCTTCCTATTATATTGTATTATAACATAGATGTGATGGCTGGAGCACAAGCTATCAGCTTGGACCATGAGTCAACTTTGAGGATGGATTTAATGACTGCCCTGCTGGATTTTGGTCTTGCATGGGGTCTGTAGTCTTTTCTTTTGGCCAATTTCTCCCTTTTAGAATAGAAGCATTTACCCATTGCCTGTACCCCCATTGTATCTTGGAAATAACTAACTTTTTTTTTTTTTTTTAATTTTACAGGGTCATAGGTGGAAGGAACTTACCTTTCTCAGATGAGACTTTGAACTTGGACTTTTGAGCTAATGCTGGAATAAGTTAAGACTTATTGGGGGACTATTACAGAGGCATGATTGTGTTTTGAAATGTGAGAAGGATGAGATTTGGGAGGGGTCAAGGGTAGAATTATGTGTTTGGTTCTGTATCCCCACCAAAATTCCATGTCAAATTGGAAGCCTCAGTGTTGGAAGAGGGGCCTGGTGGTAAGTGATTGGATCAGGGATAGTCTTCCCCCTTGCTAGTCTCATGGAATTTAATAAGTTCTCATGAGATCTGGTTATTTACAAGCATGTAGCACTTCCCTCTTCACTCTCTTCCTCCTGCTCTGGCCATGTGAAGATGTGCCTGCTTTCTCTTCATCTTCTCTCATAATTGTAAGTTTCCTGAGGCCTCCCCAGCCATGATTCCTGTACCACCTGTGGAACTGTGAGTCAATTCAATTAAACCTCTTTTCTTCATAAATTACCCAGTCTCAGGTATGTCTTTACAGCAGTATGAGAACAGACTAATACACCTCCACACATCCTTTATGAATGAAAGATATAAATTGCTAACTTGTTGAAACCTCCAAGGACAGACAAATCCAGATGATTCTGAAAGCTCATCCCTTTTATCCATCAACAGCCTACCAAGAACCTGGCTCAGTAGGTCTGAGTTAGTCATGAAAAAGAGGTTTTTCTGCCAAGGCCATTATCCTTGACCAGGAAACTCCCACTGTTACAGAGTCAAATAGGTGTTCCCACAGCCTTCTCAGCTTCCCACTAATAATGCCCAGTGGTGTAGGAGGAAAGTCCTTCTACTGTTCCACATCCTGTGGTGCACCCAGCTCTGCCTGGCCCAAGTCCACATCTCTACAGGATAAGGAGAGCTCAGGGGACCATCCACTTCTGCTGCTCCTCTGCCTATAAGTTCCCTGCGGAACTTCTTGTCATTGTGTTAGAAATGCAAGGTGTGCTCTAGTGAGCGAACCTGCACCCCTTAGCACAGTAGTCATTCTCATTTACAGTTGGTTACTAGCAGCTGACTGCAGCTCCTAACTGCTAGTGCATGATTCTTCCACTGGTTTGGAAAAGGTACTTCTACAAAGGGCTTGCATAACTGACTTAACAGAATGATAAAGTCGTCCCTGGATGCCAGAGGAATTCATGGTAAGCATGTCTTTCAGCTTAGTGCTACTCAAAATGTGGTCCATGAACTGAAGCCAGTCCATGAACTCTTTGTTACTGGTCTGTGATGGGAGAAATTCAGAAATTGAGAGTAAATGCTGAGAAAGTCTATAACAATCTGCCATTGGCCAACTCTGGTGGCATGGCGGGTCGCAAAGTCTGCAAGTCTGATGGACCAGTGTTGATCCATGACGGATTTTAAGAAACTAAAAATAAAGCTGGGTTTTCACCACAGATCGACTGAAAAGCGTGACTTTAATTCACACCTTCTGGAGATCCGTTTCTCAGAACTCTTTAGTGCGGACCAGGTGGCACTTCAAGATTTCACTCACTGTGTTCATCAGGGCCTTTGGGGACCAGCAACAGAACCTAGATTAAGCAATAAAAGTTTATTAAAACCATCTCTCTCACAAGGTAGAGTTGTGGAAAATGAGTCTCCAGACTAACCTTTCAGGAAAAATGTCCCAAACCACTCTGCAGAACTGGCCCACTGAAGAAATAACAATTCAGGTGCCACCTCGCACCAGACGACACACTCTACATTCCAGACACCAGAACTCGTACCACTTCTGTACCAGAAACTCAAGCCCTAAAAACGGAAAACAATACCATCTTTGCAAGCCAAATGGACCCTGCCCCTCCCTTTTCAGGCCTTAAAAGGGTACAACCCATCGTTGAAGCCCAGGCCCATTCCATAAACGCAAGGGGGCCTGGAAATGAGTTTTCTAGCTTCTATTTTGAGGATGCTGGTCTCCTAAGGAAGAAGTTCCCAATACACAGCGAGTGTACTCAAAGATCCTGCACAGTCAGAAAACATGAAAATGTTCTTCACACTCACATCAGATTTTGAATACAGCACAAAAGAATGTAAAATATCTTGTTAACTTTTTATATTATTTACACGTTGCAATAATAATACTTTAGATACATGGGTTAAATGGAATATAGCATTAAAATTAATTTCAATAATTTTTATTTATTAATATGTCCACTTGAAACTATAAAATTACATATATGGCTGACATTTGCAGCGTGCATTATATTTCTATTGGACAGGGTTTCTCTAGATGAAGTGTAGCTTCAGAATATAAGACCAGGATGGTGTCACCAATCAGTGGGGAAATGGTGGACTATACAATAAATGGTGCTGGAATAATTGTCTCCTAAACAAAATGACAATATGATCCCTATCTCACTTCATTTTTAAAAAATACAGATGAGGCCAGGCACGGTGGTTCACGCCTGTAATCCCAGCACTTAGGAAAGCTGAGGCAGGTGGATCACCAGAGATCAGGAGTTCGAGACCAGCCTGGCCAACATGATGAAACCGCATCTCTACTAAAAATACAAAAAAAATTAGCCAGGCATGGTGGCGGGTAACTGTAATCCCAGCTACTCAGGAGGCTGAGGCAGGAGAATTGCCTGAACCCAGGAGGAGGAGGAGGTTGGAGTGAGCCAGGATGGCACCACTGCACTCCAGCCTGGGCAACAAGAGCAAAACTCCATCTCAAAACAAAAAACAAAACAAACAGATGAATTAAAGACCTAATATATAAACTCAGACTTTTGGTAGAATATACAGAACACACACACACACACACACTCACACACACACGTATACACACACATTGTTAAAGAAAAAAATTATTCAATGATATTTGTTAAAGCACAGTGAGGAAGCCATTGCAATAGGTCTAGAGACCACGGCAGCTGAGTCTTGCAGTGGGGAAGACAGACTGGGCTCAACTCTAAATACAACATGGGTAAGTAGGTATTTATAGCCAAGGAGCAGGCTGAAGGGTCAATGGATGGAAAATTACTAAGAAGTAACATCAGGCGTAAGGGGAATTCTGACTAAACTGGCCTCACAGAATTCTTGCTGAAGACAGGCCAGGGAATTCAGACACCATCACCTAGACGACGGTGAAGGGGGAGGAACCTGACCAGATATTGAGAACGCTCCGATATCAAGAGTGTGGGGGTTCTTGCGAAACTGGCTTAGCAGGACTCTTGGCTAAAACTGGAATTTATAAAAGTGTACAGATGGGCACAGATTTGGGGCTTGTGTTAAAGATTTATACATCTTTTAGTGTAAAATTGGTAAATTGGTACACTAACTATGGAGAAAATTTTGGTGATAAAAACAGCAAATAAATATATTAAAAATACAGACCTATAAAAGTATACTTAAAAGTATGCATAAAATTCAGGAATTTCACTTCTAGGTACATCTGAGAAACTCTAGCATAAGTTTATCAGGAGATGTGCACAAATGTTCCTTGCAGCACTATAGTTAATTTAAAAAAAAAGCAAGAAATATTCTATGTCCATTAATAGTGGAATAGATGAGTAACACTTTCTGGACTCTTATAATGTAATTTTTTAAATTATGCAGTTAAAAGTTTAAGCTGAGGGTCCAAGATAAAATAGGTATCAGATATCAAAAGGAGGTACGAGACAGCGCCATGTGGAAATTTCCCAGTCGTGTCTGATAACCAGATGGATTCCTACGAGGAGGGTGTGAGAGGGTCAGTTTGTTGGAGATTAGAGAATGTGGCTGAGGAATACATTTTCCTACTTTTCTCAAGGGGAAAGTGTTAGAGGGTGTTCTGCCCTAACTCACGCCTAGTGAAGGAGCTTCAAGGAGTCTCAGCTCACAGAACTGGGTCCACGTGCCCTGGAGTCAGGGTTCGCGATGGAGCTGAGTCCAGCCCAGACACAGGAGGGCACAAAGCTGAGCAGAGGTGGCTGCCTGCAGGTGGAGAGTGTAATGTAGCTCTTCGAAATGGGCCTGCATCACCAGCATGGGCTGGGGACCAAAGGCACAGGAGCATGTCCCGCAGGCCACGCAACAGAGTTACTCAGAAACTATGTTAAACTCTGCCCAAGAGGATGGGTCATGGACCCCAACAGAGAATCTGTGTGACAGGAACCCAGAAAGCCAGAAGTGCAGGTAGAAATGTCAGCCCAAGAGAGGTGTGTTGCCAGGTCACAGAGGCAGTCAGATGTTCCCAGGGGAGCCCTCTGAAGAATTCCATAGAGATGCCCAGGGCGTCATTTTAAACACTTGCCAAGCCCAGAAAAAGAAATCTATCTTATGACAGTGCCAGTCAAGTGAGAACTTTCTCATTCTCCTTTTCCTGTTGGAAGGAACATATCTCAACTCTTCCACCTCTAGCAGAAGATAGACGCTGCAATCAATTTCAGAGTACCAGCTGTTCAATGAGGCTGAACATTTTAATGACTGGATTAATATTGCAGCCATGGGACTTTCTGCTACCTAAGAGTGACTATTAAAGTCTCTGACAAGAAAAATTTATTTCAGTGAGAAAGTTTAAAGGGACAGTGAGGAGTAAATGAAATAGCTTGTATTATCACTTCATGAGTGCCCCACGTTCAACAGCTGCAAAAGTGACCAGATAGCTCTCAAAAAGACAGTGTCATGTGTAAAAGAATTTAAGATACAGAACTATATATTCAGCGTTATCCCATGTGGGTTGTTTAAATATACACAGAAAATACTGAATATTATTCACATATTCTCTTATATAAATGTAAAAGTATTTTTAAAATGGGACTTGTATCTAGAATTTATAAAGTTGTCAAATTTTAACACACAACAACTTGGATAGATCTCCAGGGATTTATGCTGAGTGAAAAATGCCAATCTCAGAAGGTTATATATTGAATGGTTTCATGCATATAACAATCCTGAAATCATAAAACTATAGAGGTGGGGAATGGATTCGTGGTTGCCAGGAATTAGAAAGGGATAAGGAGGGAAGGTAGCTGTGGCTGTAAAAGGGGGGCATGAGGGACTCTTGTGAGGGAATTGTTCTATAGGTTGACTGTGGTGGTGGCCACACAAGTCTGGAAAAAGAAGATGGTTATGGCATAAGGAGATCCACTTACGGTTGAACAAGACCAGCCACTCTGTTGAGTCAGAATGAGCACCTGTACCTATGTGTGGAACTATAGAAAGTACAAATTACATCCTGTTCTCAGTTATAGCTCAGTGGCAGAGCATTTGACTGCAGATCAAGAGGTCCCTGGTTCAACTCCAGGTGCCCCTTTGAATAATTCATTTTCTTCCTTGAGCTGAACTGACAAAATAGAGTTTTACTTGAGTAGAGACCATAGTCTATTCCCCTCACAGAAGGAAGCTGACGAGCTTATGAAACAGTGCCTTGATGGCCTTCCTCTGATGGCCATCCCCTGCAATTCAGGGTCCAACCAGGTGCTCAGCACTGCCTTAAAGACCAAGGACAAGACGAAGTTCATCCCCAGTACCCTCTTTGAAGGCATGTTTCCTGGTGCCCCACCAGTAGCTATTTCTGTATCACTCAGGGTCCAGTTCTGAGACAAAAACTGTACCAGTTATTTTAGCAGAGAGAATTCAACGTAACTGTCGAGGCATGTTTTAGTTTCCCAGGGCTTCCCTAACAAAGCACCACGAAGCGGGTGTCTTACAACAGAAATGTCCTATCTCAGAATTTCTGGAAGTCCCCATTCAAGGTGTTGGCAGGGCCGTGCTGTCTCTGAAAGTTCAAGGGGACAATCCTCCCTGGCCCCTTCCTAGCCTCTGGTGCTCACTGGCAATTCCTGGCATTCGACGGCTTTTAGATATGTGCCCCCAAGCTCTTCCATCTTCTCTCCTATTCTAAGGACAGTGATGATATTGGACCAAGGGTCCACCCTACTCCAGTATTACCTCATCTTAACTAATTACATCTGTAGTCACCCTATTTCCAAATAAAGTCACATTCTGAAAGTTAGAACTTCAACATGTTCTTTTGTGGGGGGAGGGTAACAGGAATTAGAGAATCAACAGGATAGAGCTGAAGACTAAATATCACAGAGTTAGTACCTTCAAGAAGCTGCTGCCACCCTGGGGCTGGGGAACAAATAGAAGAGTTTGAAGCTGTTAAAATCTGAGAGGCTTGGGGAATATCTGTGGCTCAGGGACCCAGATCTCTCAGGAGGCGTTCATGCCTGCGGAGGCCTAGTAATGCTGGTCTCGTGAGACTAAGCTACAGGCCACAGTCGTTGTTTCTGGGATGAACTGTCACTGCCACAACCAGGGACCGCTGACAGGAACCCAAAGCAGTCAGCAAGGAGCTTCTCCCTGCTCCGACCTTCCAGTCCCTCTACAATCCTACTGGCGGGACGGCCAGGAAGCTGGCTGCCCAAGAGGGAGTGTGGTTTGCAGAGTTCCTGACCCAGCATCACAGAACAGAGCACAGAAGGGTGGACGTGGAACTCAGAAAATCATTTCTTCCATTATTTCTTCAGAGGGCACATCTTAGCAGATGAAAGGGTTGACTTTGTGGAGATTTGGGGCAACAGGAGAGACGGTCAGGCTGCATCCTAGAGCACAGCTCTGTGGAGATAGCAATAATCCAGTATCCACAAAATGTGGGTTCTATCTTTGAAGTGTTGTGGTCCTGGCCAAACCATTGGGCATTTTGAGTCTCTTTTGCAGGTGCTCGGCACAAAACCCACGATACAGATGTCACTAGAGAGCCTTCCAGCTGTCAGGGGACCGCTCCCCAGATCCCTGCACTTACCCAGGAACTGAGAGTGGAGAGGTGGCAGAGCTGTGGGAGAAGGAACCAGTTGCTTCCTCTAAGACAGGGTGGTGAGCTGGCAGATCAGGCCTGGTAACTCAGAAACCCATCCTGAAGAGGAATCTAGGACTGCAGGTCTAGGTGAGGCTGCACAGGGAAAGGTTGTTAACTGGCCTTACTAGTGTGACTGGGGGTATAGGTCAGGGGTAGAGCATTTGACTGCAGATCAAGAGGTCCCCAGTTCAAATCTGGGTGCCCCCTGGCATTTTAAACATGAAGGTGGTAAAGGATTCTAGTTTATTTTCCCATTTCTGAGTCTCCCTGCAAAGGCTGAAGAATCAGAGGATGCCTTCCCCCACTGAGTTTTTGCATTTCTCTCAGCTCCTACTCTTCTGATCGTCCCACCAATCCCTCACCTGGTCCTTGGGCTTTACAATATATACTTTGATCTTTTGGCTGTGGGTGAGAACTAGGTCCTTTAGGTCCATTAGAGAAATACGAGATCACTCACTGCTGGCCAGAAGATAGTGCAGTAACACATTCAATAAGAGGAAATAACAGCCAGGTCAGAATTCTGTTACCTGCAAAACTATTCTTCAAGAATAAAAAAGAGATGAGAAAGATTACCACCAACAGATCTTTATTAAAGAAAATTCCAAAATATATACTTTAGAAAAAATTTAAATGATCCCAGATAGGAAAACAGATACAAAAGAAATGTTAAACAGGGAAATCAGTAGATACGTAAGTAAATCTAAATTTCACTGACCATATAACATCACATTAATGTCTAAATTATAGGTTTTTTAATTATAAATCTGAAATACTGGTCAACAATAACGTATAAGGAAAGAGCTGGTCCAAGTGAAAGTATTATAATGTCTTTATGTAATTTGGGAGGACAAAGATGATGAACTTTAGACTTTTTAAATTTGTAGAAATTCCTAGTCTATCATTTTGTAAAGCTGTGGTTTTGCCAGGCAAAAGCAGGTGAGGGGAGGGAGGGCATATGCTTGAAGAGAAAATACATGAAGTGGAAAAAAATTCTAGTTAATCCAAAAGAAAGCAGGAAATGAAAAAGAAAAGAAAAAATGGGACAGATGGAAAGTAGCTGGACTAAGTCCTGCTATAACAGCACTGGGCGAATGCTGTATTGGTTTTTCAGGGCTGCTGTGACAAAGTCGCACACTGAGTTGTTTAAAACAGAACTGTATTTTCTTACAGTTCTGGAGGCCAGGAATCTGAAATGGAGTTGTCAGCAAGGCCACAGTCTCTGATTTCCAGGGGAGAATCTGTTCCATGTCTTTTTCTCAGCTCCTGATATTGCTGGCAATCCTTTTTTTGGCTGTAATGTGTCACTCCAGTCTCTGCCTCTGTTCCCACGTGACGTTCTTGTGTCTGCATCTTCACACGATGTGTTCCTCCCTGTGCCTGTTTCTGCCTCTTCTCCTCTTCTTATAAGAACACCAGCAATATTGGATTGAGGCCCGCCTCATCGTAATTTGATTACATTTGCAAAGACTCTCCAGATAAGACGGCGTTCACAAGTATGTAATGTCAGGAGAGGTTAGGACTTCAGCACGTCCATTGCGGGGACACAGTTCAACCCACAACAAACGGTGCTCCTCAAAAATTCACACGCACTCAGAAACTCGGAACACTACATTTGTAAAATTCACACATAATGTTGCATATAACTGAGAGTCTCACTCTGTCATCTAGGCTGGAATGCAGTGGTGTGATCAGAGCTCACTGCAGCCTCTCATTCCTGGGCTCAAGGGATTCTGCCACCTCAGTAGTAGTTGGAACTACAGGCATGCACCATCACACCCAGCTACTTTATTATTTTTATTTTTTTTAGAGATGGGGTCTTGCTATGTTGTCCAGGCTGGTCTCTCACTCTTGACCTCAACCAGTCCTCCTGTTTCAGCCTCCAAAAGTGCTGGGATTACAGGTGTGAGCTACAATGCCCTGTATCTTCTTAAGGTTTTACACTTTTCTAGGTAGAGCTTTTCCCATATTTTGTTTGAATTATTCCTAGATGTTTGACATTTTTATGTTATAATAACTGTTATCTTTTATACAATTTAAATTTCTCACTGTGGGTGAAATATAGAAATATAATTCAGAGGTTTGTTCTCAGTTTTATTATTGAGGTTAAAAAAAACCTATATCATTTACCCACTTAAATATTTTTAAGTCTGTGATTCAGTGGTATTAAAAACATTCATGGCCGGGCACAGTGGCTCATGCCTGTAATCCCAGCACTTTGGGAGGCTGAGACAGGTGGATCACCTAAGGTCAGGAGTTCCAGACCAGCCTGGCTAACCCATCTCTACTAAAAATACAAAAAATTAGCCAGGCGTGGTGGCGCACACCTGTAATCTCAGCTACTCTAGAGGCTAAGGCAGGAGAATCACTTGAACCCAGGAGGCAGAGGTTGCTGTGAGCCAAGATCACGCCATTGCACTCCAGCCTGGGCAACAAGAATGAAACTCCATCTCAAAAAAAAAAAAAAAAAAAAATTCATGATGTTGTGCAGCCGTCACCACCACCCATCTCCAGAACTCCTTTCATCTTGTAAAACTGAAACACTGCACCCATTAAATAATTACCCCTGGCAATCATCATTTTACTTTTCATCTCTACGATTTTGACTACTCTAAGTATCTCATCTGTGTAGAATAACACAGTATTTGTCTTTCTGTGATTGGTTTATTCCACTCACCATAATGTCCTCAAGGTTCGTCCACGTTGTGGCATGTGGCAGAACTTCCCTTTCTTGTAAGGCTTAATAGTATTCCACTGTATGGACAGACCACATTTTACTTACCCATTCATTCTCAGTGGACATTTGAGTTGCCTCCATGTTTCAACTATTGTGAACTATGCTGCTATGAACACAAGGGGTGCCAATATCTCTTCAGGACCTTGCTTTTAATTCTTTTTGGGTATATATTCAGAAGTGGAATGGCTGGATCATATGATAATTCTATCTTTAATCTTTTGAGGAAACAGCATACTGTTTTCCACAGCAGCTGTACCCTTTCACATTCCCACCAACAGTGCACAAATGTTCCAAGTTCTCCACATCCTCGTCAATACGTTATTTTCTGTGTTTGTGATAGTAGCAGTCCTACTGGGTATAAGGAGGTATCTCATTGTAGTTTTGACTTGCATTTCCCTACTGAATAGTGATGTTGAACATCTTTTCATATGATTTTTGGCCATTTGTGTACCTTCCTTGGAGAATTATTCAAGTCCTTTGCCCATTTTTTCAAGTTGTTTGTTTTGGCTGTTGTTGAGTTTTAAGGGTTCTCTGTATGTTCTGGTTATTAATCCATTATCAGATACAGTTGTCCCTTAGTATCTGTAGGGCATTTGTTCCAGGAACTCCCGTGGATCCCAAAATCTGTGGCTGCTCATGTCCCTTAGATAAAATGACATAGTATTTGGATATAACCTATGCACATCCTCCTGCATCTCAACTCACTGCAACCTACGCCTCCCGGGTTCAAGCAATTCCCCTCCCTCAGCCTCCCTAGTAGCTAGGATTACAGGTGCATACTACCATGCCTGGCTAATTTTTATTTTTTTACTGGAAATGGGGTTTCACCATGTTGGCCAGGGTGGTCTCAAACTCCTGTACTCAAGTGATCCACCCGCCTTGGCCTCCCAAAGTGTTGGGATTACAGGTGTGAGCCACGGTGCTGGCCACCCTCCTGCTTAAGTTATCTCTAGATTACTTATAAAACCTAATACAATGTCTACACGTCACTTCATTTGCATGGGTTCAATGTAGTACTCAGCAAGTGACAAACTCAAGTTTCACTTTTTGAAACTTTGTAAATTTTTTTTCCAAATATTCTCCACCTGTGTTTGGTTGAATCCATAGATGTGGAACCCACAAATATGGAAGGCTAACTGTATATTATTTGCAAGTATTTTCTCCCATTCTCTGGGTTTCCTTTTCACTCTGCTGATAATTATCTTTTGATGCACAAAGTTTTTTAATTTTAATGAAATTCAGTTTGTCTACTTTGTCTTTTGATGCACTTGACTTTCATGTCATATCTAAGAAAAGACTGTCAAATCTAATGCTGTGAAGATTTTGCCTTATATTTTCTTCTAAAAGTCTTATAGTTTACTGGCCAGGCACAGTGGCTCATGCGTGTAATCCCTGCACTTTGGGAGGCCAAGGTGGGTGGATCACTTGAGGTCAGGAGTTTGGACCAGCCTGGCCAACATGATGAAACCCTGTCTCTACTAAAAATACAAAAGTTAGCTGGGTGTGGTGACACACGCCTGTAATCCTAGCTACTTGGGAGGTTGAGGCAGGAGAATTGCTTGAACCCAGGTGGCGGAGGTTGCAGTGAGCCAAGATCACAACACTGCACCCAGCCTGGGCAACAGAGTGAGACTGTCTCAAAATAAATAAAGAAAGAAAGTTTTACAGTTTAGGTCTTAAATTTAGGTTTTTGTTAATTTTGAGTTGATTTTTGTATATTGTGTTAAGTCAAGGTGCAACTTTATTCTTTTGCATGTGGATAGCTAATTCCCAGCAACATTTGTTGAAAAGACTGTTTTATCCCCCACTAAATGGTCTGGGCATCCTTGTCGAAAAATCACTTTGATCATATACACAAAGATTTATTTTGGGGCACTCTCTTCTATTCCATTGATTATATGTCTGTCTTTACGTCAGTAACACACTGTTTTTGTTGCTGTAGCGTTGTCATAAGCTTTGAAATCAGGAAGCATAAGTCTTTCAGCTTTTTTCTTCTTTTTCAAGATTTGTTTTTGACAATTTAGGGTCCCTTGAGACTCCATATGAATTTTATTTTTTTCATTTCTGTCAAAAAATATTATTGGTTACTGATAGGGATTGCATTAAATCCCTATCAGTGCAATCCCTATTCATAGCTCTCTGCAGCCTGGAACTCCTAAACTGAGCAATAAGCCTAGACTGCTTTGGATAGTGATATGATCTGGCTCTGTGTCCCCACCCAAATCTCATCTTGAATTGTAATACAAATTGTAATCCCCATGTGTTGGGAGAAGGACCTCATGGGAGGTAATTGAATCATGGGGGCAGTTTTCCTCATGCTATTCTGGTGACAGTAAGTTCTCATGAGATCTGATGATTTTATAGGGGGCTTCCTCCTTCATCCAGCTCTCATACTTCTCTCTCCTGCTGCCATGTGAAGAAGGACATGTTTGCTTCCCCTTCCACTATAATTGTAAATTTCCTGAGGCCTCCCCAACCATGTGGAACTGTGAGTCAATTAAACCTCTTTCCTTTATTGTCCAGTCTTGGAGATTTCTTCATAGCAGCATGAGAACAAACTAATACAGTAAATTGGTACCACAGAAAGTGGGGTACTGCTACAAAAATATCCAAAAATGTGGAGTGATTTTGGAACTGGATAACAGGCAGAGATTGGAACAGTTTGGGGGCTCAGAAGACAAGAAAATGTCTTCCTGTTCCTTCCTTTTCCAGAAACTACCTAGAGACCTGTCAAATGGCTTTGACTAACATACTCATAATAATACGGATAATGAAGGCCAGGCTGAGATGGTCTCAGATGAAGATGAGGAACTTTTTGGAAACTAGAGTAAAGGTGACTCTTGCTGTGTTTTAGCAAAGAGACTGGTGGCATTTTGCCCCTGCTCCAAAGATGTGTGGAAGTTTGAACTTGAGAGAGATGATTTAGGGTATCTGGTAGAAGAAATTTCTAGGCAGCAAAGCATTCAAGAGGAAGCAGAGCATAAAAGTTTGGAAAATTTGTAGCCTGATGATGCAATAGAAAAGAAAACTCCATTTTCTGGGGAGAAATTCAAGCTGACTACAGAAATTTGCATAAGTAATGAGGAGCCAAATGTCAGTCACCAAAACAATGGGGAAAATGTATTCAAGGCATGTCAGAAAGCTTCACAGCGCCCCCCCCTCCCCACTACATGCTTAGTGTGCTAGGAGGAAAAAAAAAATGGTTTCATGGGCCAGGGCCAGGGTCTCCCTGTTTTATGCAGCCTCAGGACTTGGTGCCCTGAGTCCCAGCTGCTTCAGTTCTAGCCATGGCTAAAAGGGGCCAATGTACAGTTCAGGCCATTGCTTCAGAGGGTGCAAGCCCCAAGGCTTGGTGGCTTACATATGGATATTGGGCCTGCAGGTATGCAGAAGTCAAGAATTAAGGTTTTGGAACCTCCGCTTAGATTTCAGAGGATGTATGGAAACTCCTGTATGTCCAGGCAGAAGTTTGCTCCTGGAGTGGAGCCCTCATGGAGAACCTCTGCTAGGACAGTGCAGAAGGAAAATGTGGGGTCAGAGCCCCCAGAGTTCCCAATGGGGCACTGCCCAGTGGAGTTCTGAGAAGAGTGCCATTGTCCTCCAGACCCCAGAGTGGCAGATCTGCTGACAGCTTGCACCATGCACCTAGAAAAGCCACAGACACTCAACACCAGTCCATGAAACCAGCCAGGAGGGGGACCATACCCTGCAAAGTCATGAAGGCAGAGCTACTCAAGGCCATGGGAGCCCACTTGTTTCATCAGCATACCCTGTAGCCCCTTTGTTTTGACCAATTTCTCCCATTTGGAACAGGTGTATTTACCTAATGCTTGTACCTCCATTGTTTCTAGGAAGTAATTAACTTGCTTTTGATTCTACAGGCTCACAGACAGAAGGAACTTGCCTTGTCTCAGATAAGACTAGACTTGGACTTTTGGGTTAATGGTGAAATGAGCTAAGACTTTGGGAAACTGTTCGGAAGGCGTAATTGTGTTTAGAAATATAATAAAGATGAAATTTAGGAGGGGCCAGGGGCAGAATGATATGGTCTAGCTCTGTGTCCCCACCTAAATCTCATCTTGAATTGTAATCCAAATTGTAATCCTGTGTTGGAATCAAGGAGGTGGTTTCTCCCATGCTATCAGGATAGTGAGCAAGTTCTCATGAGATCTGATGCTTTTATAAGGGGCTTCCTTTTTCCCTCAGCTCTCATACTTCTCTCTCCTGCCACCATGTGAAGAAGGATGTGTTTGCTTTCCCTTCTGTCATGATTGTAAGTTTCCTCACCCCTCCCCAGTCATGCAGAACTGTGAGTCAATTAAACCTTCTTCCTTTATAAATTACCCACTCTTGGATATTTCTTCATAGCAGTGTGAGAACAGACTAATACAGGTAGTATTGTCATCTTTACAATATAAAATATTCCAATCCATTAACATGGGATGAGATTCCATTTATTTATTTATTTTTTAATTTTTAATTTTTTAATAGAGATGAGGTTTCACCATGTTGGCCAGGATGGTCTTGATCTCTTGACCTCGTGATCTGCCCACCTCAGCCTCCCAAAGTGCTGGGATTACAAGTGTGAGCCACCACACCCAGCCATTTTTTACATTTTTAAGTAGAGACGGGGCTTCACCATGTTGGCCAGGCTGTTCTCTTTTTTTTTTTTTTTTAAGATGGGGTTTCACCATGATGACCAGGCTGGCCTTGAACTCCTGACCTCAGGTGATCCACCCACCTCGGCCTCCCAAAGTGCTAGGATTACAGGCGTGAGCCACCGCACCTGGCCAAGATTCCATTTATTTGTCTTCTTTATTTCAGCAATGTTGTTTTCATTGTACAGGTCTTTTGCTTTCTTAGTTAACTCCTATTTTATCTTTTTGAAATTATTGTAAATTGAGTTATTTTCATAATTTCCTTTTCAGATTGCTTATTGTTAGAAATGCATCCGATTATTGTATGTTGACTTTGTATGCTGCTACTTTGTTGAATCCATTTACTAGTTTTAACAGTTTTGTGGGATATTTAGGGTTTTCTATGTGTAAGATTATATCACCTGTGCACAGAAATCATTTTACTTCTTCTATTCCAATTTGAATGCCTGTTTCTTTTCTTGCCTAATTTCTCTGGCTAGAACTTCCAGTAATATGTTGAATAGAAGTGGTGAAAGTGAGCCTCCTTGCTTTGTTTATTATCTTATACAAAAATATTTTAGTCTTTCACCATTGAGTATGGTATTTGCTGTGGTTTTTCACATCTGGCTTTTCACACATGCCTTTTATTATGTTGAGGTAGTCTCTTTCTACTAGTTTCTCAAGTGTTTTTATCATAAAAGTGTGTTGAATTTTGTCAAATATTTTTTCTGCATCGATTTAGATGATCATGTAGTTTTCTTCCCTTCATTCTGTTAGTGTAGTGTATTATATTGATCAACTTTCATAGGTTCAACCATTGTAGCACCCCACGAATAAATTCCATTTGGTTATGGTGTATAAGCCTTTTAATATGCTACTTAATTTTGTTTGCTACTATTTTGTCAAGGATTTTCCCATAAATGTTGATATGTTCTTGTGGTAGTGAATAAGTCTCACATGATCTGATGCAGTTTTATAAAGGGAAACCCCTTTCACTTGGCTCTCATTCGCTGTCACCTGCCGCTATGTAAGACGTGACTTCTGCCTTTTGCCATGACTGTGAGCCCTCCCCAGCCATGTGGAACTGTAAGTCCATTAAACCTCTTTTTCCTAATAAATTACCTAGTCTCAGGAATGTATTTATCAGCAGCATGAAAACAAAGTAATGCAAATGTGCACAAGATATATTGGCCTGTAGTTTTCTCTACTTGTAGTATTTTTGTCTGGCTTTGATATTGCACTAATGCTGCGTTCATAAAATAATTTAGAAAGTATGACCTCACCTTCAATTTTTGTGGAAAAATTTGAGAAGGGTTGGTGTTAATTCATCTTTAAATGTTTAGTAGAATTCATTAGTGAAGCCAACAGATATAAGGCTTTTCTTTTAGGGGAGATTTTTGATCACTGATTAAATCTCCTTACTAGTCATGGGTCTACAAAGATTTTCTGATTTTTTGTGATTTAGTCTTAATAAGTTTTGTGTTTTTAGAAATTTGTACATTTCATCTTGGTTATTCAGTGTCTTGGCATACAATTGTTCATAATGCATAGGACTGTAAGATACAATCCTTTTTATTTCTGTAAAACTAGTAGTATCATCCCCACTTTCATTTCTTATTTTAGTAATTTGAGCCTTTTTTTTTTTTTTTTTTTGTTAGTTCACCTTGCTAAAGGTTTGCTGATTTTGTTGATCTTTTCAAAGAACCAACTTTTGGTTTTATTAATTTTCTATTCTCTATTTTGTTTCATATTTTTAATTCTCATTTTATTTATTTCTGCTCTAATCTTTATTATTTTCTTCTGCTAGTTTGGGAGTTAACATGTTCTTCAATTTCTAGTTCATGTTTTTTAAGGCAAGTGTTTATAGCTATAAGTTTTTCCCTTAGCATTGCTTTCACTGTGTTCCATAAGTGTTGGTATATTTTGTTTTCACTTTCACTGTCTCTAAGTATTTCTGATTTTCTTTGTGATTTGTTCTTCAATTGATTGGTTGTTTAAGAGTGTGACGTTTAATTTCCACAATTTTGTGAATTTCCCAGTTTTACTTCTGTTATTATATTTATTCTGTTGTGGTTCAAGAAGATATTTTGTATGATATCTATCTTTTTAAATCTATTGAGACTTAATATGTGGCCTAACATATGATCTATTCTGGAAAATATTCCATGCGCTCTTGAGAAAAATGTCTGCTGTTTTGGTTGGGCAGTGTTCTGTATATGTGTGCTACATATAATTAGTTTATTGTGCTGTTTAAGTCTTCTATTTCCTTACTTATTGTCTGTATGATTGTTTGAGTTCCTTGTAGATTCTGAATATTTGTCCTTTGTCAGATTTTCTCCCACTCTGTGAGTTGCCTGTTTACTCTGCTGATTATTGCTTTTGCTGGGCAGAAGCTTTTTAGTTCATTAAGTCCCATCTGTTTATCCTTGTTTTTGTTGTGCTTGCTTCAGGGTTCTTGGTCATGAAGTCTTTGCCTAAGCCAACGTCCAGAAGGATTTTCCAATGTTATCTTCCAGAATTTTTATGATTTCAGGTCTTATATTTAAGGTTTTCATCCATCTTGAGTCAATTTTTGTATAAGGTGAGAGATGAAGATCCAGTTTCATTCTTCTACACGTGGCTTGCCAATTTTTCACACCATTTGTTGAATAGGGTGTCTTTTTTTCCTCAGTGTGGGTCTCTTTAGTTCATCTTACTTGGAATTCATTGAGCTTCTTAGTTTTTTTTCTTTTTTTGAGGCAGGGTTTTGTTCTGTCACTCAGGCTGAAGTGCAGTGGCATGATCTCAGCTCACTGTTACCTCTGCCTCATTGGTTAAAGCAATTTTCATTGGAATCCCAAAGGAAGGTTGTTGTGGTATGCCTTTAGAATTTGATAATTGCATTACATTTCTTGTTAATCTCTCAAGGGCAAAAAAGTCCTATAAATCCTGTCAAAGAATGTCATTAATTTGAACTGGCATGATAGAAGGTAATGACCATCTAGTAGCTTTTAATTGGCTATCTTATGCCCACCATTTAGAATGATTTTTTTTTTCTCTCTCAGAACATGTTTAGAAACAAGCAAGGGAGAAAAGAGCCAAATCGTTTACAGATACACGTGACCCAACCAAAATGGAACCAAAAGTAAGAGTGTTCATAAAAAGTTTAAGCCAGGTATGCAGACTGATACAGTTCGGATCTGTGTCCCCACTCAAATCTCTTGTCAAATTGTAATCTCCAGTGTTGGAGGGGGGCCTACTGGGAGGCAATTGGACCATGGGGGTGGTTTCTCAGGAATGGTTTAACACCATCCCCTGGGTACTGTTCTCATGACAGTGAGTGAGTGGGTTCTCTTGAGATCTGGTTATTTAAAAGTGTATAGCACCTCCCCCTCCTCTTGCTCCTGCTCCAGCCACATAAGAAGTGCCTGCTTCCCCTTCACCTTCCGCCTTGACTGAAAGTTCCCTGAGGACTCCCCAGAAGCCAAGCAGATGCTAGCGTCATGCTTCCTGTACAGCTTGCAGAACTGTGAGCCAATTGAACGTCTTTTCTTTATAAATTATCCAGTCACAAGTATTTCTTTATAGCAGTGAAAATAGACTAATACACAGAACAAACAAAATATTAAACCAGGCATACAGAACCAGACAGAATGTAAATTCTGTAGAAACCAGAGTACTGAAAGTAGAAGGGCATTGTCCTTATCCTAGAAATGGTTTGCCAGAAAAGCAAAGTCTCTGTCATCCCAGGAAGGATGCACATTTCTTTTTTTTTTTTTTTTTTTTTTTTTTTGAGACAGTCTCACTCCATCACCAGGCACCAGGCTGGAGTGCAGTGGCACGACCTCGGCTCACTGCAACCTCCACTGCCCTGGTTCAAGCAATTCTCCTGCCTCAGCCTCCCGAGTAGCTGGGACTACAGGCGCGCGCCACCACGCCCAGCTAATTTTTTTGTATTTTTAGTAGAGACGGGGTTTCACCATGCTGACCAGGATGGTCTCGATGTCTTGACCACGTGATCCGCCCGCCTCAGCCTCCCAAAGTGCTGGGATTACAGGCGTGAGCCACTGCGCCCGTCCGGGATGCACATTTCTTTATTGAGGTGGCCTTATAACCAAATCAGAACATGAATAAAATAAAAGAGACCAAACAAAGAAAGTCCAAAAATCCAAGAGGAGATTCACCGGGGCAGAAAAGGTAACTGACAGAAGTCGAATGCAAAGAGCTCAGGCGCTACCACACTCGATTCCATCAACCCATTCAAGCTGAGCTCACTTCAGCCCCACCTCTGAGACACCAATTTTGTCAAACTAAGAAATAGAGACGGAGATTCTTTAAAAATTGTGCTTATTTGGAAACAAAGCATTGCAATGGGAATATGTGTGTTATAGTAAGTATATGCGTATTCAGGGAGGTAAAAAAAGACAAAGGTGTTTAATGAAAAAAGAGAAGAATTATATAATTGCTTTGAGACAATTTTCCTTGGCACTAAGGATCAATAATAAGAGGGTGCCAGTCCAAGGTCAGCAGTTTCTGGCCAGATGTTCTCACAAAAGTATTTTGTGTGTGTAAGGTTGCGATGAGCTTTGTGCAACCTTGTGGGTTTTGCAGGCTTCTGTGATAGTCCTTGTTACCAGGCATTTGTACAGAGACCCCTCCCTTCATGGCCTTTACCAACTCTGTTTGTAAGGGTTTTTTAACACATATGATTCCATTTTGATTCTGACAACTTTTGCGTATTCAACTACAATAGAAAATGAGAAAGGAATGTCGAGGATTTGAGAAGAGAAGAGAAGAGGTAAAGTAGCCATCTCAGCAAGTGATTAGGCAAGCGTATTACATGAGCTAACAGGCTTGCCTGGCAATGTTAAATTTCAAGTAGCAGTCACAGCTCAGTCTCAACACAGTTGTGTGGCTTTTCCCCAGCAAAGACCTGCTGCTCAGCTATGGGCATGGAATAAGTTAATACCTGGATCGCAATTTTGCCAAGTGAGTCCAGCACAGGAAGAGAGGGCCAACCGGGTAAGAATATTTGTAAGAGAGTGGTTGCTGCACTGGGCCAGAGAATCTAAGCTGTGCAGGCAAGGAGGAAAAATCATGAAATGGGACATGTGTGGTAAAAAAATGACATGCTCAATGGAAAGGGAATTTCACAAAGTGAGAGGGTAGAAGGTGAGCTACTATATTTATATGGAGATCTCAAAGGTGGCAGCATTAGTGATGATCACAGGTGTGCATCTCAGATTCCTACTTTATATTCCACAGCACTTAGCTTAGGGCCACCTACCACCTCAAGGGTCTAGGAGCCCCTGAGAACAGGGATCCCGCCTTACTTTTTCTATCGATGCCCAGCCCTGATCCCAATTCTGGTACATAATGTTCAATAGATATTTGTTGAGTGAATGAATGGGAAATAAATCCTCTATGAACAGCTGTGCTAAGTGCCCCACCTCCTCAAAGTGAGAAATGGAAAAGCTCATTTGAGCTTAGGGCAGAGCAAAAGACAGAACTCAGGCCAGGCAGCTGAACTGCAAATTTAAAATTCCAGGTATTGCCTTACAAGTTCAGTGTTTTACTACAAGAGTTTATTCCCCAGAGACTGGTGCAGATAAACTAGGCTACTCAAACCCCATGTGCCCAGGTTCTTCCTTGAACTGTTTCTTGGAGCTGGACCTGGAGAAGAGGTGGGTGGGGGCCTCAGTGAGAAGGGAGAAAATGTGTCAATGACTATGGAAGTCACATGAGGAGAAGAGAATGGGATGAAGAGAGGTCATAGCCAGACAGCTGACTAGACACAGGAGTGTGTGTCTCCTCCTAGGAGGACAGCCAGAATAATAAGTAGATATTCACGTTTTGAACAGGTCATCTAGGAGAAGATGTTTGGATTCACAGAGAAGCCATGAGGAGCACCAGAAGAAAGTAAGAAGAGAGTTCAAGGCAGCTTGCCCATCCAGGGACCAACTGAGAGCCGGGAGAAACTCCTGGACAAGGGAAATTGGTAAGAGAGAAATCCTCAGAGCTCTGAAACAAAATGATCTTGGCTACGGGAGAAACCCTCAGTGCACTAAACCCTCATGCCTAATGTACAGAGCTGCCTAAAGATTGCCCAGAGACGTTGCTCCCCAAAAGGAACCCACAAAGAACCCCACAGGCATTCAAAGTTGGAATAGCTCCGTTGGGAGCCACGTGCGGGCTCGGAGTCCTGGGATCTGCAGACATGGCTGCAGCTGGTGCACTGTTCCCAGGATGGAGGAGGGAGAATGGGCATATCCATGCATCCGGGAGGACACTTGCCACCCTGCTATGAGCTGCCGTTGAGACTGGGACGCAAGCGCACTGCACTCCCCGCAGCTTCTTGCTCACACTGCTTGTCTGGGTGATGCCCCATTCTCTCTCGTCCTAGGCCCAAGGTGCCATTTTGAGGATTTAACACTGGGTTGGGTCCCGCCCCCCCAGCCTGAGTTTAAATTTATGTGGCCGTGGCCACTGCCCAGCTGAGAGACAAGGAAGCCAGGCTCTCCTACGCATACCTAGAACAACATCCAGCATCCTGCTACAGGCTGCTGTGAGACAGAGTCAGGCAAACCACATTCCCCACAGCTTTTTGCCATGCTTTCCTGAGAGGGGCTCTACCCTCTCCAGTCACAAGCTCACAGCTGGCACCATTTTGAGAGTTTAGAGACATTATTTGGCAACGGGGCAGCAGTGGCCATAACAGGCATTTTAGTCTCAGGCTAGAGACGGAGCACTCGCTTTGGAGTAGGGAAAAGCCCTCCACAGCCAGAACAGAGCAGCAAACGTGGAGGTGCCCAGCAGTAGGTGCAGGAATCAGGCTCTCTCCTGTTGCAGGGCTGCGGCAGGAGGAGAGCTGCAGAAGCCAAGGTTTCTCCTGGGAAGCAAGACTTGCAGCCAGGGACAGTTTTGTGACCCAGAACCAGTCTGCATGTGTCATTGCTGGGTGCTCCACCTACTCTCTTGGTCAGTTGGGGGACAGTGCCCCACCACATTTGAGAAGCTGGAGGGCAGTGCACTCCACTACCATAGAAATCTAACTCTTGGCATGGTCCCCTCTAAGAAGATGGAGAGCACGGAATGTCAAAGCCACCCTTAGGTCAATGGAAATGCAAGCACCATGCTAGCATCTGTAGGGGGCACACCAAAGCTCAGAATAGATATGGAGGGGAGTCATCTCTTGCCCATGGTGCCCCTCCTCAGTGCACTGTGGCATACTCAGCAGTGGTTCCTCCTGTTGGGGTGGAAAACAGAGACCCTCTCCAGCAGCTCCACCCCACTGAAGATGTATTCTTCAGGAACGCATGTCTCTTTTCATTTCTCCATTACCTCTACTCCCAACCCTACCTGTTGGCTCTTACTCTTAAGCCCACCTACTAGACTGCAGCCTAACTGGTATCACCAAGCAAAATTACATCACTACTACAAACAACATCTGAGAAAGCTACCTATCTGCATTCAAGGAACAATACAGAGCCTTGGTATCCTGAAAGCACCCAGAAATATAGCAAACCAATCACACATAATATACATCAGAGTCATACCCCCGAGGGATAAAAGAATAAAATATCAAGAAACCCCCAAATGATAGATAGCAAATTCAAAAAAACAAAAAAACAAACAAAAAACCATCAGCTCTCTCAGACGAAAAGGAGCCAGCACAAGAACTCCGGCAATACAAAAAGCCAGGGCGTTTCATCACCTCCAAAGGAACTCACCAACTCCTAAGCAATGGATCCTAACCAGAATTAAATGTCTGAAATGACAGATACAGAATTCAAAATACAGATGGCAAGGAAACTCAATGAGATCCAAGAGAAAGTTGAAATCCAACACAAAGAAGCCAGAAAAACCACCCAAGATTTGAAAGAAGACATAGCTATATTAAGAAAGAACCAAACAAAACTTCTGGATTGAAAGACTCCCTACAGGAATTTCAAAATACAGTTGGAAGCCTTAACAACAGACTAGACCAAGCAGAATAAAGAATTTCAGAGCTCAAAGACCACTCTTTTGACTCAACCCACACAAATTTTTTAAGTATTCTTTTTAAATGAATGAAGCCTTCAAGAAATATGGGATCGTGTAAAGCAACCAAATCTATTACTTACTAGCATTCCTGAGAGAAAAGAAGAAAAAGTAAGCAACGTGGAAAGTATATTTGAGGATATAATTCAGGAAAATTCCCCCAATCTTGCTATAGAGATTGACAGGCAGATACAAGAAATCTAGAGAACTCCTGTAAGACACTATACAAGACAATCATCCCCAAGGCACATAGTCACAAGACTATCTAAGGTCAAAGTGAAAGAAAAAAATCTTAAAGGCAACTAGAAAAAAGGGTTATATTACTTCTAAAGGAAAACCCATCAGACTAATGGCGGCCTTCTCAGCAAAATCTTACAAGCCAGAAGAGATTGGGGACCCATTTTTAGCATTCTTTAAGAAAAGGAATGCCAGCTGAGAATTTTATACCCCACCAAAGTAACCTTCATAAATGAAAGAGAAATAAAGTCTTTCTCAGACAAGCAATTGCTAAGAGAATTTGTCACTACCAGACTGGCCCTACAAGAAATGCTTAAGAGAGTTCCAAACATGGAAACAAAAGAATAAAAATTGCCTACACAATGGCATATGCAAGCACATAGCCCACAGAATCTGTAAAGTAACTACGCAATTGAGACTACAAAGCAAATAACTGACAATGCTATGACAAGAACAAAATCTCACATATCAACATTCACCTTGAAAGTAAGCTGCCTAAACACTCCACTTAAAAGGCATAGAGTGGCAAATTAGATTTAAAAAAAAAAAAGACCCTTCTTTCTGCTGTCTTCAAGACACTTGTCTCACATGTAATGACACCCACAGCCTTAAAGCAAATGGATGGAGAAAGATCCACAATGCAAATGGAAAACAAAAGAAGAACAGAGGTCACAGATAAAATCGATTTAAACTAATTAGAGTAAAAAAGGACAAAGAAGGACATTACATGATGATAAAGGGTTCATTTTACTTAACTATCCTGATGACTTAACTATCCTGGCCTGGGCTTGATGGCTCACACCTATAATCCTAGCACTTTGGGAGGCTGAGGCAGGCAGATTTCTTGAGATCAGAAGTTTGAGACCAGCCTGGCCAACATGGTGAAACTCTGTTTCTACTAAAAAATACAAAAATTAGCCAGGTATAGTGGTGCATGCCTGTAATCCCACCTACTCAGAAGGCTGAGGCAAGAGAATCGCTTGAACCCAGGAGGTAGAGGTTGCAGTGAGCTGAGATCATGCCACTGCACTCCAGCCTGGGCAACAGAGTGAGACGCCATCTCAGAAAAAAAGAAGACTTAACCATCCTAAGTATATACTCACCCCACGTTGGAGCACCCAGATTTGTAAAACAATTACTTCTAGACCTAAGAAAAGACTTTGACAACAATGGAATAATCGTGGTGACTTCAACACCCCACTGACAGAATTAGACAGATCATAGAGGTAGAAAACTAACAAAGAAATTCTACACTTAAATTTGACACTTGACCAATCAGATCTGATAGATGTCTAAAGAACACTCCACCCAAATTACCACAGAATATACATTCTTCTCCTCTGCACATGGGACACACTCTAAGACTGACCATGTGCTTGGTCATAGAGCAAGTCTCGCTAAATTCAAAATAATCAAAATTATACCAAGCATCTTCTCAGATCACAGTGGAATAAAAATAGAAATAAATATCCAGAGGAACTCTCAAAACCACACAAATACACAAAAACTAAACAAGTTGCTCCTGAATGACTTTTTGGTAAACAAAATTAAGGCAGAAATTTAAAAATTATTTGAAATAAAGAAAGTAGAGATACAACATACCAAAACCTCTGGGATGTGGCAGAAGTAGTATTAAATGCCTACGTCAAGAAGATAGAAAGATCTAAAATTAAAAACCTAACCTTGCACCTAAAGGAACTAGAAAAACAAGAACAAACTCAACCCAAAGCTATCAGAAGAAAAGATAACCAAAATCAGAGCAAAACCAAATTAAATCGAGACCCCAAAAAACCATAGAAATAATCAACAAAACCAAAAATTGGTTATTTGAAAGGATAAACAAGGTTGATAGACTGCTAGCTAAAGTAACAAAAGAAAAAAGAGAACATCCAAATAAGCACAATCAGAAATGAAAAAGGAGACATCACAACCGATCTTACAGAAATACAAAAGATTTTCAGAGACTACTATGAGCATCTCTTCACTCACAAACTAGAAAATTTAGAGGAAATGGATAAATTCCTGGAAACATACAACATCCCAAAAGTGAACCAGGAAGCAACAGAATTTCTAAACAGGCCAATAACAAGTAATGAAATTAAATAAATAATTAAAAACCTATCCAAAAATGCCCTGGACCAGATGGATTCACAGTCAAATTCCACTAGATGTACAAATAAGAGCTAGAACCAATCCTAATGAAACAACTCCCAAAAATTTAGGAGGAGGAACTCCTCCCTAACTCATTCTATGAAAACAGCATCACCCTGATACCAAAATCTGGCAAAGACACAGCAACAACAACAAAAACTATAGACCAATATTACCCCTCATGAACATAGACACAAAAATCCTCGACAGAATAATACCGAACTGAATTCAGCAACACCTCAAAAAGCTAGTTCACCACAATCAAGAGGACTTTATTCATGGGATGCAAGAATGGTTTAACATATGCAATCAAAAAATGTGACTCACCACATAAACAGAATTAAAAACAAAAGCCATATAATCATCTCAATAGATGCAGAAAAAGGCATTTAATATAATCCAACATCCCTTCATGACAAAAACCTTCAATAAACTAGGCATCAAAGGAACATACCTCAAAATAATAAGAGTCATCTCTGACAAACCCACAGTCAGTATTATACTGAATAGGCAAAAGTTGGAAGCACTCCCCCTAAGAACTGGAGCAAGACAAGGATGCTCGTTATCATCTCTTATTTAACATAATACTGGAAGTCCTAGCTTAGCAATCAGGCAAGAAAAGAAAAGGCATCCAAATAGGAAAAGAGGAAGTCAAATTATTTCTCTTCCCTGACAAGATGATTCTATATCTAGAAACCCCTAAAGATTCTACCAAAAGACTCCTAGACCTGATAAACTACTTCAATAAAGTTTCAGGACACAAAATCAACATACAAAAAATCAGTAGCATTTCTATACACCAATAACATTCCAGCTAAGAGCCAAATCAGGAAAACAATCCCATTTATAACAGCCACACATACAAAAGTACATCTAACCGATATCATTAAAATAGCCATATTGCCCAAAGCAATCTACAGATTTAATGTTATTCCTATCAAATTACCAACATCATTTTTCACAGAATTAGAAAAAACTATTCTAAAATTCAAATGGGGCCAGGTGTGGAGGCTCATGCCTATAATCCCAGCACTTTGGGCGGCTGAGATGGATGGATTGCTTGAGCCCAGGAGTGTCAGGCTAGCCAGGGCAACATGGCAAAACCCCATTTCTACCAAAATAACAAAAATTAGCTGGGTATGGTTGTGCACACCTGTAGTCCCAGCTACTCTGGAGGCTAAGATGCAAAGATCACTTGAGCCTGAGAGGTGGAGGTTGCAGTGAGCCAGAATTGCGCCACTGCACTCCAGCCTGGGTGACAGAGTGACACCCTTTCTTTTTTGAGATGGAGTTTCACTCTTGTTGTCCAGGCTGGAGTACAATGGTGCAATCTCAACTCACTGCAACCTCCACCTCCCAAGTTCAAGCGATTCTCCTGCCTCAGCCTCCTGAGTAGCTGAGATTACAGGCACCCATCACCATGCCCAGCTAATTTTTTTGTATTTGTTTTAGTAAAGACAGGGTTTCGCCATGTTGGCCAGGCTGGTCTCGAGCTCCAGACCTCAGGTGATCCACCCACCTCGGCCTCCCAAAGTGCTGGGATTACAAGCATGAGCTACTGCACGTGGCCTCACCCTTTCTTAAAAATAAATAAATAAATTTAACTTAATTCATATGGAACCATATGTATCCAAATAGCCAAAGCAATCCTAAGTAAAAAGCAAGTGGAGGCATCACATTACCCAACTTGAAACTATGCTGCAGGCCACAGTAACCACAATGGCACAATACTAGTACAAAACAGACACACAGCTCAATAGGACAGAATAGAGACCGCTGAAATAAAGCCTCATCTGTAACCAATCGATCTTCAGCAAAGTCGATTTTTTTTAATGGGGAAAGGATAGCCTATTTAGTAAGTGGTGCTGGGAAAACTGGCTAACCATTTGCAGAAGAATAAAACTGGACCCCTGTCTCTCACCATAAACAAAAATTAACTCAAGATGGGTTAAAGACTTAAATATCTTACTCTAGAAGAAAACCTAGGAAATGTTCTTCCAGACATTGACCTAGGCAAAGAGTTTATGATGAAGTCCTCAACAGCAAATGCAACAAAAACAAAAAATTGACTAGTGGGACCTAATTAAACTGAAGAGTTTCTACATAGCAACAAACAAAAACTATTAACAGAGTAGACACCCTAGTGAATGGGGGAAAATATTTGCAAACTATGCATCCAATAAAAGTCTAACATCCAGAATCTATGAGTAACTTAAACAAATCAATAAGAAAAACAAATAATTGCATTAAAAAGTTAGCAAAGGGCATGATCAGAAACTTCTCAAAAAAAGACATACTCACGCCTGTAATCCCAGCACTTTGGGAGGCCGAGGTGGGTGGATCAGGAGGTCAAGAGATCGAGACCATCCTGGTCAACACGGTGAAACCCCGTCTCTACTAAAAATACAAAAAAAAAAAATTAGCTGGGCATGGTGGCAAGTGCCTGTAGTCCCAGCTACTCAGGAGGCTGAGGCAGGAGAATTGCTTGAACCCAGGAGGCGGAGGTTGCGGTGAGCCGAGATCGCGCCATTGCACTCCAGCCTGGGTAACGAGCGAAACTCCGTCTCAAAAAAAAAAAAAAAAAAAAGACATACAAGAGGCCAACAAACATATTTTTTAAATGCTCAACATTATTAATCATTAGAGAGATGCAAATCAAAACCACAGTGAGATATCATCTCACACCAATCTGAATAGCTATTATTAAAAATTCAAAAATAACAGATGTTGACAAGGTTGCAAAGAAAAAGGAATGCTTATGCACTATTGGTGCGAATGTAAATTAGTTAGTCCCCTGTAGAAAGCAATTTGGAGGTTTCTCAAAGAACTACAAATAGAATTACCATTCAACCCAGCAATCCCATTACTGGGTATATATCCAAAGAAAAATAAATCATTCTGCCGAAAACATACCTTCACTGGTACATTTATCGCAGCACTATTCATACTAGCAAAGACATGGAATCAACCCAGGTGCCCATCACCAGTAGATGGGATAAAAAGAATATGGGGCCAACCATGGTGGCTCATGCCTATAATCTCATACTTTGGGCGGCCAAGGCAGAAGGATATCTTGAGTCCAGGAGCTTGAGACCAGCCTGTTCAGCATAGTGATATCCCCCATCTCTACAAAAAAATTTTTTAAATAGCCAGGCATGGAGGTGCATGACTGTAGTTTCAGCTACTCAGGAGGCTGAAGTGGGAGGATTGCTTCAGCCCAGGAGATTGAGGCTGCAGAGACCTGTGATTGCTGTCACTGCACCATGGCACTCCAGCCTGGGTGGCAGAGCAGGGCCTTGTCAAAAAAAAAAAAGTGGTAACCAATATATCATGGAATACTACACAGTCACAAAAAAGAATGAAATCACGTCATGTGCATTTTTGTGAAATCGCAAAAAGAATGAAATCACAACACGGCTGCAGCTGCAGGTCATTATCCTAAGTGAGTTAACGCAGAAACAAAAATCCAAATAGCACATGTTCTCACTTAAAAGTGGGAGCTAAACATTAGATATACATGGACACAGATGGGAATGATAAACATCGGGGAATCTGAAAGGTAGTTGATAAACTCCCTGTTGGATATAATGTTCAGTACTTTGGCAATGGTATCATCAGAAGCCCAAACATCAGCATTACTTTCAATATACCAATGTAACCAACCTGCACATGTACCTCTTGAAATTAAAATTTAAAAATTTTTAAAAAGGTCATTGTTAGTTCATGTATCCAACAAACATTTATTGAGCTCCTACCTGTTCCAATCTATGTCATGTTCTGTGAACCCCTAGCTGGTGAAGACTTTGTTCTGGCACTCAAGGAGCTCATGGGCCAGAGAACTGTTCCTACTGCAAATATATACAGAATACCCAAGGGACTACATGATCATCATCCTAGTCTCAGGCCTCCAGGAGAAGTCTTTGCACCCCAGGCCAACAGCTCTTTTGAACTTGAGCTTATGTGCAGACCAGCAAAGAAAAATTTTCTTGTTGATATCTTTGCCCACAGCATGGGGGAAGGGAAAGAGAAGCATATTCATTTGTTCTCACACTGCTATAAAAACATACCTGAGACTGGGTAATTTATAAAGAAAATAGGTGTAATTGACTCACAGTTCTGTGGGCTGTACAGGCTTCTGCTTCTGGGGAGGCCTCAGGAAACTTACGATCATGGCAGAACGGGAATGAGAAGCAGGCACATCTTCACGTGGCTGGAAGGAAAGAAAGAGAGTGAAGGGGAGAAGTGCTACATGCATTCAAACAACCAGATCTCATGAGAACGCACTCGCTATCACAAGAACATCAAGGGAAAATCTACCCCCATGATCTAATCACCTCCCACTAGATCCCTACCCCAACATCGGGGGTGACAATTCAACAAGAGATTTGGGTGAGAACACAGAGCCAAACCACATCAAGTTTGCAAGGGCTTCGGGACTAGACTTCCAGTGAGGCTGACTGTTGAGAAGGAACAATGCTCAGTGCACTTCTGCTCAGCACATCATTATTGCAGTAGTCTAGCATCTCTTTCTGTCTTTTCTTCCAACTCAGACATTGCTGGGCCAAACAAAAGTTTTTTTTTTTTTTTTTTCCAGATTTCGACCTTGCCATATCACTCCCTCTGGTGGACAGCTGTTGATTCTTTTTACCCAGCATCCATTTCTCCAGCTCCTTAAGCTTCTTTCATTGTTTCTTATCACCCTTTTTGTCTCAAATACTGTCTCCCAAAAGATGCATTCTAGAAGTGAAGAAAACTAGGGGGCACCTGGATTTGAACCAGGGACCTCTTGATCTGCAGTCAAATGCTCTACCACTGAGCTATACTCCCTGCTGCCACTATGCTTCCTATTATTTCAGCTTTGGAATCATGTTATAGTAACATGATGTAAGTGGCAGAGATTAAATTTCAGCTGATAGAAAATGAAAGATAATGTAAATATCAGACAAGAAACTGACTTCCAGGAACTCAAATGTTCCCAGGATTCTCTCCATCTAGCTTTCTTCTTTGGTTCCCTAAGTTAGCTTTAATGTCTCAAACCTGTCTCTTCACGCAGCTGAGACCCTGCCTCCAACATTTATAGACTCATATCTCCACACTTTGATTGCCAGAGAGAAGACTTGAGTCTGAAAAATTCTAGAGAAGGACTCCTCTGGTTGGTTTGGCTTGGGTTCTGTGCCTATCTGTGACCAGCCACTGTGACCAGGGGTTAAGGTACCTGAGTGGTATAACCGTGGCAGGAGTAAGGTCTTGTAAGAGTATGTCTGCTTCCATTCAGAATACGTATCTTTAGTATGAAGAAAAAAGTGATTCTCCAAAAAAAGTCAGGAATAGCCAGGACACAGCCTCAGGGACCATCACTGCAGCCCTAGGGGCTTCTCAACAGAGTGAAACATATTAAGAAAGGCTAGAAACCTGCCTCTGCTAAACAGAGCCTGGAAAGCCCTGCACAGCCAGATTCCTTGATGGGTTTCATGCATTAATTCAACAAGCACTTAGTCCGTGCCTCCTGTGTCCCAGACTCAACCAACCATGCAATTCCTGGCCTCAGGAGCTAAAGGTTTAGTGGAAATTCCTGGCGTGGTAATGTATGATAATAGCTCTGAGAACACAGAGGAAATGGTGTAAATTACACACCTGACCAAAACTAGGATAATGGCATGTTCTATTCAAAATGGGCCTTACACTCTGAAGGGCTTACTTAATAAACAAGGGAGGTGGGAAGGAATTCCACATGAAAATGGCAGCAAGAGCATTGGATTCAGGTGCAGCCTTGACAAGAAAGTTCGAAGATGGTCATTGCACAGTGCTAGGTGAGACGCTGGAGGAGGCGCCTGGAGAGGTGTTGAGGCCCAAGGGTTACAGTACAGCAGGGTCTCCTTGCAGAATTAACAACGAACGTGGGGCCAGGCGCAGTGGTTCATGTCTGTAATCCCAGCACTTTGGGAGGCCGAGGCGGGTGGATCATGAGGTCAGGTGTTCAAGACCAGCCTGACCAACATAATAAAACCCCCTCTCTACTAAAAATACAGAAAATTAGCCAGGCATGGGGGCAGACGCCTGTAATCCCAGCTACTCGGGAGACTGAGGCCCACAAGAATCACTTGAATCCCAGAGGCAGAGGCTGCAGTGAACCGAGAATGCACCACTGCACTCCAGCAGGGGCGACAGTATGAAACTGCATCTCAAAAAAATAAATAAAAATTTTTTAAAAATCACTGTGGGCCCTGGCTGTGACCCCAATGGAGAAAAGGGCCCATCAGACCTGCTGATGTGTTGGACTCCAGGTCAAGAAGTTGGGGTTCAAATCCAGGTGTCTTCTCCCTGTTCTGGCTTTCACACATGAATGTCTTCCTGTATTTTTCATCTTATAGCCCACTCAGGACACGAGCTCTGGAATTCAGGGGTGAGTTTCACTGCGCTTGTTCACCAAGAGACAAGGTCCCTGCTTTGGGGTGAATGGGTCGCCTCAAAAGATATGCAGCAGCCCTAACCTCTGGTACCTGTGAATGGGACTTTATTTGGAAACAGGGGTTTTGCAGATATAATGAGCTCAAGATGAGGCCATTAGGGTGGGCCCTCATCCAATATCACTGGTGTCCCCGTAAGAAGAGAAGAGACAGACACAGACACAGAAAGAGTGTGATGGGAAGACGGAGGCAGAGACTGGAGAGGATGTCTGTCAGCCACAAGCACCAGGGAGCGAGGCCACACCAGAAGCTGGGAACAGGCCAGGAAGACCTCTGCCCAGCATCTCCGGGGAAGCAGGCCTGGCCAGCACCTCCGCTTCTGACGTCTGGTCTCCAAAACTGTCCGAGAATAAACTGCTGCTGTTTCAAGCCACTCCATTGTGGTACCCTGTATGGCGGCCCTAGGGAATTAATACAGTCCCTATGCAGGCGGTTACTTGGTCCCTGCGTACAGGGCAGGGACTGCAGAGAGAAGAGTGAAGCCGCCCACCTGGGCCTGATCCCCTCCAGGCTGTGAAACTCCAGCTTCTCCAGCCTGGCTGGCCTGTGCAGATGTGGGGGTCCCTGGGACTGTTAGGGCCACTGCCTCTCTGGCCAGGGAATAAAGAGCTTTCCCTGGAGACCTTGGCTCCCCAAGGAAGAGGGAGGGCTGAGTAAGGAAAGAAAAGGTAATAGCCCAGATCAGGAGAAAATAAGGGGAACCTCACTGCCTGTGGCGAGGTAGAGAACAGTCAGGAATGCTCAGTAAAAGCTGAGACGTACACATCACACAGAACTCCATTGCTTACCTATCAAGCCAGAAGGGTGGCCCAGACCTTCACAGGTCCTGTTCACTGCCTGTCACCTGTAGGAAGCAAGTGAGGAAGAGACCACAGTGCTCTGGGAGTGGGGGGCAGAAAGGGCTTCTCTGCAGCAGGTGGGAGTCATCTTTCCTGATGGTCCAGCTGGAGCCGTGAGTGCGGCCGCCTCCTTGACAGTGCTAGCTGAGCCCTCTTTTCTCTTGGACCTGCCTCGGCCTCTGTTTTGCCACTTGTTAAATCGGAATGTAAAAGCCCTACAGCTGGGTGCGGTGGTTCACACCTGTAATTCCAGCACTTTGGGCTAAGGCTGGATGATTGCTTGAGCTCAGGGTTTGAAATTGGCCTGAGCAACATGGTGAGACCCCAACTGTACAAAAAAAAATTTTTTTTTAGATGAGCCGAGTGTGGTGGCACGCACCTGTGGTCCCGGCTACTTGGGAGGCTGAGGAAAGAGGATCGCTTGAGCCTAGGAGGTTGAGGCTGCAGTGAGATATCACATCACTGCACTCCAGCCTGAGCAACAGAATGAGACCCTATCTCAAAAACAATAAAATAGAAGGTCCTACAATTGTGAGGATTAAATGAGAAGCTTCATTTTTTTTTTCACTTTTATTTTAGGTTCAGGGGTACATGTGCATGTTTGTTATATGGGTAAATTGCATATCACAGGGGTTGGGTGCACAGATTATCTTGTCACCAAATAATAAGCATAGTTCTCAATAGGTAGTTTTCTGATCCTCACCCTTCTCCCACCCTCCACCCTCAAGTAGGCCCTGGTGTCTGTCTTTCCCTTCTTTGTATCCATGTGTACTTGATGTCTAGCTCCCACGTCTAAGTGAGAACATCCAGTATTTGGTTTTCTGTTCTTTCATTAGTACACTTAGGATAATGGTCTTCAGCGCCATCCATGTTTCTGCAAAGGACATGATCTCATTCTTTTTTGTGGCTGTGTAGTATTCTATAGTATATGTGTACCACATTTTCTTTATGCAGTCTAAATGAGAACCTCTACAGCAGGCATCAGCAAACCATGTCCTGTCATGGAGTACAGCCTCATGGGCTACAAATGGATTTTACCCCACTAAATAAATGGCTTGTGAGGGGGATGGGAAATGGGACCTCATGGGACTTGGGGAAAAGTAAATGAGACAATTGGATGTTTTTTAATGGCATGCGGTAGGTGCTCAATAAATACTTGCTGTTGCTTTAAAAAATATTTTGTGGCATGCAAAAATTATAAGAGAATCAAATTTCAGCATCCATAAAGTTTCCTTGAAACACAACCACTCTGGTTCATTTCTTCAGTGTATGTGGTTGCTTTTCTGTTAAAAAGGCTGAGCTGAGTGGTTGCAACAGAGACTCTTTTGCCTATAGAATAAAACAACAAACATGTACAATCTGGCCCTTTTCAGAACAAGAGTCTCACTCCAGGCTTACAGCCTTAGAGTGGTGCCCAACCCATAGCAAACATTTCATAAACAATGGCTAGTGCTGTTATTACAGCAGAGAGTAAGCACGGCTAACTGGAGAGCCTAGAGTTCCCTGGCTCCCATTCCATTCTCCCTGACTTTCCTGCCTCATTCACAACAGCTGCAACCCCAGCTCCCTCTCCTCCCCTAGCCTCATTCTCGAAGACCTCCAGGTAAACTCCTTTAAGATGCTAAAAACTACGAAGTCTGATACCACACTAGGGATTCAGGGTGTGTGGGGAACAGGCAGGTTTCTACATTGTTGGTAGGAATGTACACTGATACAACCTCTAAGCAGGCATCTGCCAAGAACTCTTGAAATGCTAAAAGCACATAACTTTGACCCAGGAATTACACTTGTAGAAACTAAGAGATCTATGAATACAGTTGTGAAATGATGTCTGTGCCAGGTTATTCCATAGCCACATCATTTTTAATTATAGAATATTAGAAGCAACCTAATTGTCCATCATTTGAGAACTGGTTAAATAAATTAGGCACAGCTGTACAATTGAATGCTAGACAACCATTTACAAATGGGGATGCTCTTTATGCACTGATACGGAAAGGTTGCCAAGAAGAAACAGAAAAGCAAGCAAGGACAATGGGTTTCCACCATATCCTGCTGCTGTTAGCTGTAGGGGTTCAGTCAGGGTGGTGGGAAAAATTGTAAAATAGACACAAACCTTCTTGGAAGGTTGGGAAGTTTTTGCAAAAGCCTTTGGAAGGAATGAGCCGAAGGCAGCAGTTCTTAGTCGGAGGCAATTAGGCAGGAGTAGGTACAAAGGAATGTAAGGGAGTTTATCTAAAGAGCTTGTTTACTCATGTGGTCCTAAGACCAACCTTTGAACATCCACGGGTACATGACTGCTCTCTATTTAGGGGATCAACAATGTTATTACCCACAAATGGTGTTTGCTTTAGACCTTGGAACTTGGCCTTTAATCATTTGTAGGACTGCTCTCTCTGGGGAAGGCAACCATATTAATTATCCACAAGTGTGTTGACTCAAAGCCTTTGTCATTAAATCTACACCGAATAAATGCCTGCAGCACCAGCTGGTGAGGGCTGAGGCTGCTGACTCTTTACAGCACCCTCCTCAGTGTCTGTGAGTGGCCTGGACCCCAGCCCACTCTTTCACTGGATGTTGGTGTCTGAGTACATTTGTTCATCCATTGCTGGGTCAGGGTCTGCCAGTAGGACCCAGCAGTTAGTAGAGGGAAAGAAAAGGGGAGATGACAGATTTGCATTTATGGAATGGAAAAACTCTAGAAAGATGTACAAGAAACTGGCCACATCGGTTGCTTGCAAGCAGGGGACATGAGTGGCTGGGGGACAGGAGTGAGAGGAGATATCATTGTTTTTGTGCCACTGGAATTTTGAACCATGTAAACGTATTATTTTGTCAATATTTTCTTGCTTTTCTAAAAAGAAAGAGAGTGTACCAAGAACAAAAAAAACTCTCTGGAGCCTAGATGTCACCCCTTCTGTGATGGGGTCACACCTCATCTCCTTCTCCTGTGTCCCCTTTCCATTGGGACTCTCTGTTCCCACACAAACATGTACCTTTTTTTCCAACAAAAAGTAAATATGAAAGTTATTAAAATACCCACAATATTTTTTAAAATACTAGGAGTGGGCGGGCATGGTGGCTTAAGCCTGTAATCCCAGCACTTTGAGAGGCCAAGGCGGGTGAATCACCTGAGATCACGAGTTCAAGACCAGTCTGGCCAAAATAGTGAAATTCCATCTCTACAATAATACAAAAATTAGCCAAGCATGGTGGTGGGGGCCTGTAATCCCAGCTACTCGGGAGGCTAAGGTGGGAGAATGGCTTGAACCCAGGAGGCAGAGGTTGCAGTGAGCTGAATTAGTGCCACTGCACTCAAGCCTGGGTGACAGAGCAAGACTCCATCTCCAAAAATAAATAAATAAATACTAGGAATAATACAGTTCCCAAACCCAGTTGTCTGTATACTGTAATAAAATACAAATGAAAAAGGACACATACTTGAGATGTCCAGGCACCCTAAGTTAAATTTCCCAAAACCCTGGCTCTAGCACGAGTGTAGTGATTCGTTTCTTACAGGCATCTTCGCTGGTCTGAACCCTGGGGACCCTGCCTCACTTGCCTCGTAGTCCCATCACGTAACACATAGCACACGACTTGGGTTCAGCAAATATTTCTGGAATGGCAAAGGCCAATCCAAGCCCCTGGAGGGATGCCTTCTCCCGCCAGCAAACAGTTAGCACCTCCTGGGTCCCACAGCCTTCAGCAAACCCCCGGGAACACCTGCAGAGAGGAGAAGTCTGTGGGGTGGTGCCGGCAGCCTCCACGCAGCCCACAGGAAGCTGCAGCCCATTCACCCTGTCCCGTGAGCTGTTCTCTCTCTGGACCATCAGCAATTTACCCACTGTGAATCCACTCAGGCTTCCATAACAAGACTGGGTGGCTTTAACAGTAGACATTTATTTTCTAACAGTCCTGGAGGCTCGAGGTCCAAGATCAATGTGTCGGCTGTGTTGGTTTCTCCTGAGGCCTCTCTGTGGCATGCAGGTGGTCCCCTTCTCACTGTGTCCTCACACGCCTGTCCTCTGTGTGTGCCCATCCCAGTGTCTCTTCCCCTTCTCATAAGGACACCAGTCCTATTAGACTGGGGCCCCACCCTAACAGCTTATTTTTAGCTTCATTACCTCTCTAAAGACCTCATCTTCCAATATGGTTACATTCTGGGATACTGGGGTTTGGGACCTCAACATATAAAGTTGTCAGGGGTGGGGACGTGGTGGCTCATGCCTGTAATCCCAGCACTTTGGGAGGCTGAGGCAGGTGGATCACTTGAGGTCAAGAGTGGGAGACCAGACAACACAGTGAAACCCCATTTCTACTAAAAATGCAAAAATTGACTGAGTATAGTGGCACCAGCCTGTGGTCTCAGCTACTGGGGAGTCTGAGGCAGGAGAATCGCTTCAGCCCAGGAGGCAGAAATTGCAGTGAGTTGAGGTTGTGCCATTGCACTCCAGCCTGGGTGACAGAGTAAGACTCTGTCTCAAAAAAAAAAAAAAAAAAAAAAAATTGGGATTGGGAAATAATTCCACCCATAGCACCCACAAAATGAATCTGGTTGTGCTGTTGCTTTCCAGAAACTTTTCTTGGGTCAATGTCATGTACTGAATGTCTGTGTCCTCCAAAATTCATATGGTGAAGCCCTAATCCCCAAAGTGATGGTGTTTGGAGGTTGGGCCTTTGGGAGATAATTAGGTTTAGATGACATCATGAGGGCTGGGTCCCAGGGATTACTGCCCTCACACGAAGAGGAAAAGACACTACCCCTCTCTCTCTCTCTTTCTCTCTCTCTCTCTCTCTCTCTGTCTCCTTTTCTCTCTCATTCCCACTCTCTCTCCCTCCCCAACATGCTGAGGATGTTTGCAAGCCAGAAGCAGAGCCCTAAGGAGAGCCAGGAAGGAACCTGCCCACACCTTGATCTTGGACTTCCAGCCTCCAGAACTGTGAGAAATAGGTTTCCGTTGTTCAAGCCGCCCGGTCCATGGTGTTTTGTGTTTTGTCTTAGCATCCCAAGCTGACCAGTACTGTCAACTCAGTACTTTTTGTTGTTGTTTTGTTTTTGTTTCTTTTGTTTGTTACCCAGCACTAACACTTTAAGATGACAAGGCTGGTAAAATGCGATTTTCCACATTTTCAATCCTCTCCAAACCTTTTGGAAAGCAATTTTGGCAATATTGTATTTACTACATTGACTCGGTCATGCCACTTCTGGGAAACAATTTTAAAGAAATAAACACCCATGCAAAATAATAAACCTAAGAAGATTATCACTGTATTATTTTAATTTAAAATTAGAGAAAACCCCTCTAAGTGTCTAGTAGTAGGGGAATGCTGTTAGTGGAATGTTATGTTGCCATTTGAAGAGATCGTGTAACGTTTATTAAGCATCTGCTCTGTGCCAGGCTCTGAGCTTAACAGGGAAGATGGGAAGATGAAGAACACAGTGCTTGCTCACAGAATGTACACTTTCGTATAAAGAGACACAAAACACCATTCCATAATTCATATATTTAGTAAGCACCTGCTATGTGGCAGGCATTATTCTAGGTACTGGGCATACAGCAGGAACAAAACAAAATCCCCATTCTTGTGGAGTAAATAATAAACAGGCAGAGCACAGTGGTTCACGTCTGTAATCCCAGCACTTTGGGAGGCTGAGGCAGGAGGATCATGTGAGTCCAGGAGTTCAAGACTAGCCTGGGCAACATGATGGGAGCTCTTCTCTACAAAAAATTTAAAAATTAGCCTGGTGTGGTGGCATGTGCCTGTGGTTACATCTACTTGGTTGCTGGGGTGGGAGGATTACTTGAGCCCAGGAGGTCAAGGCTGCAGTGAGCTGTGTTTGCACCACTGTACTCCAGGCTGGTGGCAGAGGGAGACCTAGTGTCAAAAAATAAATAATAATTGTTTTAAAAAGATAAATAATAAATGTCAGATGCAAATCTGTGCTGTGAAGACACATAAGGCAGAGTGGTGGGAAGAGAAGGGGCCCCAGCAGTGGGGGGAGCTATTTTAGACAGAACATGTAGGAGTGACATCTACAAGTGATCTGAAGGAGCGAATAGCGAGCCATGTGGATGTCTAAAGGGAAGGGCTCACAAGCAGAGGACCAATGGGAGCAGAGGCCTGGAAGCAGAACCATGGCAGGCGTGGACAGGTAGAAAGAGGATGGGCCCTTCACCTGGCCATGAGGGAGGCCCCAAGTGGGCAGTGCAGACTGCAGGGAGCCAGGGTAAGGCCGGGCTGTGGAGCATGATGTTTGAGGCAAGATGGTGGCAGAGGAGGTGGCGGAGGTGGGTGGCTGAGGACTTTCGGCAGGATTCATGCCTGTGGGAGTCCCTGAAGACACTTCCTCATCCTTTGAGACCTGGCATGGACTCTCACTGCAGATTCCACATTTTTTATTTTTCTTTTTCCTTTTTTTTTTTGAGACGGAGTCTTGCTCTGTCACCCAGGCTGGAGTGCATTGGCGCGATCTCAGTTCACTGCAACCTCCGCCATGCCTCCCAGGTTCAAGCGATTCTCCTGCCTCAGCCTCCCAAATAGCTGGGATTACAGGCATGCACCGCTGCGCCTGGCTAATTTTTGTATTTCTTAGTAGAGACGGGATTTCACCATCTTGGCCAGGCTAGTCTCAAACTTCTAACGTCGTGATCCACCTGCCTTGGCCTCCCAAAGTGCTGGGATTATCCCCTGGCCGATATTTCTGATATATAGTACTTGGCATGGAAAATGCTACTGAATACGTGAGTTATTGAATTCATAAACTCACATCCCCCAACTGCACTGTGATTTGATGGTAAAAGAGCAGGACTCTGTCTGGAACTCCTGCTCTATTCAGCAGTGCTTGGAACAGGCGATACTCACACCTCTCAAGCACCACTTAGATAAGGAGCATTTCCTGGTCATGAACCTGTGCAGGGACACAGAGCCCTGTGCATAGAAGGACCTGAGTTTGCTATCATGCTCTGCTGTTGCCATCTGGAAACTCATAATCTTACCTTTGAACTTGTGTTTTGCAGGTGAAATCCAATAGGACAATGAGCATGTCAGGAGCAGAGATGAGCACAGCATGTTCCTTGTAGCCCAATTTGAATGAAGAGTGTTTGTGGTGCCCCATTGCATAGAGGGAGATGTGTGTGCATAGAATTCCAGAGGCCCACAATCCATGGAGTACAGCAAGACCCAATAGGAATACAAGGTAAGCACATTCCATCTATGACTGAGAAAGTAGGGTGCTGACAGCCCAAAAGTTTCTACTTTCCTTTGGAACCAGAACTTGGTTTAAATACAGAAAGAATACCATGGTGTATTAGTCCATTTTCATGCTGCTGCTGAAGACATACCCAAGACTGGGCAATTTACAAAAGAAAGAGGTGTAATGGACTTACAGTTCCACATGGCTGGGGAGGCCTCACAATCATGGTGGAAGGCAAGGAGGAGGAAGTCACATCTTAACATGGATGGCGACAGACAAAGAGAGAGCTTGTGCAGGGAAACTCCTGTTTCTAAAACCATCAGAACCAGATCTCATGAGACTTATTCACTGTCACTACAACAGCACAGGAAAGACCACCCCCACGATTCAATTACCTCCCCCCAGGTTCCTCCCAGAGCACATGGAAATTCAAGATGAGATTTGGGTGGAGACACAGCCAAACCATATCACATGGTGTCTGAGAAACACAAGCAACCAAGGAAACATATCAGACACGTTCTTCCCCATGCTACTCGTATGATCATACATGTGCTAGCCAACCAGTTACTCTGAAAATGATGGGCTAGAAGGAAGAAGGAGAGGGCAGCCCATGCCTCCTTTTCCCTCAGTCCTTCGCTCCGAGTTATACTGAAAATAGAGAGTGTTGGTAGAACAGGCATAGAGCAGGAAGTGAAATGAAAACAATGAACTTAGTTTTGGGCAGTTTCCACAGTTCTGGCAAGTGTGAGATGCATGTGTGAACTACAAATATTGTTTACTTGTGTAGAATCATGTGATTCCAGTGATTCTGTATCCAGTAAATGCTCTCCTGTTTGTATTTAAAACAATCATTTCATAATACAAAGCTGAATGGTACACATGTTCATAATTAAATGTTTTTAATTCTTGTTTTACATTAACAATTAATGTTCTAATTTTTCCTTACTCAGAATGACATTAAAGAGCAAACAAAAAACACCATGACAGGTCAAAAGAGAGACTGTGGAAGAAAGGAAGAAGCTTTTAGTACCCTCCATAGTACTTTATTTGGTATTTTAGTACCCTCCGTGGTACTTTCTTTAGTATTTTAGTACCCTCCATGGTACCGTCTTTGGTATTTTTGTACCCTCTGTGGTACTGTCTTTGGTACTTTGGTACCCTCTGTGGTACTGTCTTTGGTATTTTAGTACCCTCTGTGGTACTTTCTTCTTGCCTTTGAATGAGGGGCCCACAGTTTGATTTTGCACTGGGCCCTGCAAATTACACAGCTGGCCAGATTTGGCCAGAAGCTGCAGTTGCCAACGCCTGGTGTGTGGCAATGATAAAGATGAGGATGGTGAGGGGTCTGGCTTCCATTCACATCAACGCTTTGCATAAATGAAACAGTAGGCTCAGGACAGTCAACTGCCAGCTGAGACCAACTGAACACCAGAAGGTTTAGGGCAGCTTTGAAAGAGGTCTCATATCCTGGAGCCACAGGGCAGTCTGTGCAGAAGGCTGGAAGGAGACAAGGGACAGCAACGGGTGGCCCAGGTCAGAATCAGAGCCCCCGTGGGACAGCGGGACTTGGGGTCCAAGATGGGGAGATTTGGATAGACAAGCCTGAGAAACGAAAACCCCACCCCCACCCCACACCACCCTGCATTTTCCAGACGGTAAAGCAGGGCTGAGGGCAGAAAAGCTATTCTGTTTTCTCCGTACTCCTGCCAGGAGAAAACGGAACAGCTGCCTCTCACCTGGAAGAAGCCTCCAAGGGAGAATCTGTTCCACATCCCTCTCCTCGCTTCTGGTGTCCCCAGCAACCACCCTTCCTTGACCTGCAGACATGACCCTCCAATCTCACTCCACCATCACAAGATGTCCTTCCACATCTGTGCCCTTCATGTGGCATTCTCCCCTTATAAGGACACCAGCCACACTGGACTAAGGGCCCATCCTACTCCAATGTAACCTCATCTGAACTTATATCTTAATTATATCTGCAAAACCCCTATTTCCAACTTAGGTCACGCTCACAGGTACTGAAGATTAGGACTTGAGTGTACCTTTGGGAGGATACCATTCAAACCCCGAGTCAGCCGCCATCAGAGCAACACGGGGCCCTGGATCATTGGGGACAGGATGGATGTGAGCTGGAGAGGGCGCTGGCATGGACGCCTCAGGACTCTGGATTGTGATCTGGCAAGGAGACACAGAACCGGTCCTAATCATCTACTGACATGACTCCGTGGAGCTGGGGCATGATAATGGCCTATAGTAAACGAAGTGGAAATTCTAGAAGGCGTTGTAATGAGGAAAGGATCAGGAAGCTCTTGGGGGAAGGAATTTGTCTTGGTCGGCTCAGGTTGCCTTACCAAAATATCCATACACTGGTCAGCTTAAACATCAGAAATTCATGGCAGCACTGGAAGCTGAGATGAGGGTGCCAGCATGCCCAGGTCCTGGTGAGGATGCTCTTCAGTCCTCGCATGACAGGGAGTTCTGGTGTCTCTTTGTCTTCCTGTAATGGCACCAATTCCATCGTGAGGGCCCCACCCTAATGACCTCATCACCTAAGCCTACCTTTCCTATTGGCTGCATCGCCAAATACCATCATACTGGAGGTCAGGGCTTCAACATATGAATTTGTGGGGAAGCACAATTCAGCGCGTAGCAGAATCCTAGAATAAATTTGCTACATGAGAGCAGAGGACCCTCCCTGCAATAAGTGCCTCATCTTACTAAGGTGAAAGAGGCACAGTTGTCTCCGGGTGATTTGTCTGTAGCTGGGGTTGACGATGGGAGCTGCTGTCACAAAACTGAGCTCCCTGGTGCCAAGAGAAATGATGGGATTCCAAATTCGAGAACTGTCTAGGATCTGATGTATTGGTAGGACCATCTTGATAGGACCCAATGCTGTTCTGGGTTCACTTTTATACTTCTAAGACCTTTGTTAAAAATGAATCGCCAGGCACAGTGGCTCATGCCTGTAATCCCAGCACTTTGGAGACCAAGGCGGGTGGATCATGAGGTCAGGAGATCAAGACCATCCTGGCCAACATGGTGAAACCCCATCTCTACTAAAACACAAAAAATTAGCTGGGTGTAATGGCACGCGCCTGTAGTCCCAGCTACTCAGGAGGCTGAGGCAGGAGAATTGCTTGAATCCAGGAGGTAGAGGTTTCAGTGAGCCAAGTTTGCACCACTGTACTCCAGCCTGGTGACAGAGCCAGACTCTGTCTCAAAAAAAAAAAGAAAGAAATGAATCATTTGATCTGACATTGTCAAGAATAGTAACAATGGCTCTTATGTCACCACCTAGCTAGTTTTCATCCTGCATTGAGAAGAGTCATAGTGAAATTGACACATTTTTTCCTTGCTTAGTAAAGTAAAAAATAAGGGTGTGTCTTACAATCAATGGATTTTAGAGTCAATGAAATACAGGAAATGTATTAACAACTATTATTTAAGGCAGGAAGTGGTAAAGATGTATTGTTAAAATTTGCATTATCAGATCAATGAAATTAAAATTGAGAATGGCACCACTTATGAAAACAGTTTTATTTTTTATTTTTTTTTCTTTTCTTTTCTTTTTTTTTTTTTTGAGACAGAGTCTCACTCCGTCACCAGGCGCCAGGCTGGAGTGCAGTGGTGTGACCTCGGCTCACTACAACCTCCGCCGCCCGGGTTCAAGCAATTCTCCTGCCTCAGCCTCCCAAGTAGCTGGGACTACAGGCGCGTGCCACCACGCCCAGCTAATTTTTTTGTATTTTTAGTAGAGACGGGGTTTCACCATGTTGACCAGGATGGTCTCGATCTCTTGACCTCGTGATCCGCCCGCCTCAGCCTCCCAAAGTGCTGGGATTACAGGCGTGAGCCACCGCGCCCGGCCAACAGTTTTATTCGTTCATTCCACAAACACAGGGGCTTTCCATGTGCAGGGCACAATGCTAGACACTGAGGCCTCTGCCCTCCAGGCGTCGACAGGCTGGCCCTCCAAGCCCACCTGGACTCTGCCTTTCTTTGGGACGTTGTCCTGGACTTCTGTCCATCCTGTACTTCTTTTCAGAACTTCAGAATGGAAACACACGTGAGAATCACTATATCTCACCACTGATCAGGGGAACCTGAAGTTGAATACCATTACTGCATCGCAAACAAGAACAATCATGGACAAGGTAAGAAGGGGGAGAGAGGAAATTTACAATTCCTCATAAATAGTTCCTTATTTACAGAGGTTGTAAGTGATTATCGTAAATCACAGAACTTCCAATAAAAACCAACTCGAACTACAAACGCGAAAGTCCAGGGGGCGGTGCCAGAGCACCTCACTTGCCTGAGTGCCGCTCTCTGGAGCTTGCTACCATCTGCTCGTGTGCCCCCCAGAGCACGGGCAATGGTAGAGACAGCACCGGCCTCTAGTCCTTGGAAGCATACATGCATTCATATCATGTACTGGGGGTTGAGTGGGGAGGAGGGGGGGACGGGATTATCTGACAGCCGAGGATCTAGGGGTCTAGGGGATCCTGGTGGAGTCCGGGTCGCAGCTGGAGCCCAGCTGTGGCTGAGATCTCCAGTAGCTAAGGGGGAACTCAATGTATCAAAATGGGAGGGCCACCATAAGGGCCCACCTGAAAAGCCCAAGTGATTGGCCTAAATCTTCAGATGGTGGCGGGCCACCAGGATCTCAGCGGGGCTTGTGAGCTGCCAGCAGGCCACGTCCAGGTTTCCTTCCTCCCTTCTGCTCAACCTTTAGGTGCTTCTGCATATTTACTGCAGCCCATGCTGCCTGCTAGTGTCAACGTGTTCCCCGTCAGGTGCCACCACTGATGCCAGATACCCCTCCTAGACCCACAGCTAGGATCCAGGCCTCAGTCTCATTTGTATCCCAGTGGCTGGCACAGGCTGGATCCTCAGAAAGCCCCTTTGCCTGGCTTTTTGCCAATGGCTTGAAGCCCTTTTGCCAATGGCTTGAAGGCAAATCTTACACCACTGGAGAACAAAGCATATGTCCACTCTGCATATGGGGCACTTCTTATTGGTAATCAACCATTGGTCAACACTGGAGAGTGCCCTGTGGGGGCCAAGATGGCTGGTCCTGAGCACTGGGCCACAGCCAGCCCAGGCACTTCTGAGACACATGGCCCACAGAGCTGCCTTCCCAGGTAATGAGGGGCCAGGGAGAGGCAGAAGTCAGGGAAAGTTTCCATGAAATCTTACAACTCACCAAGGCTCTTGATTCACCAAGCACAAGATTTGAATCTGAGGGACGCTTGGACTCAGCCTATTAAACAGGAGGCTGGGTCTGGCCGGGACTCTGTCCAGGGCCTCCCGCCACCACTGCCCACCCTAGGAAGCACTTTAGGATCTGCGAATCAGCATTCAGGAAACCAAGGGTTATGGCTAAGGGTGAGCACCTTGGATGTCCCTTCAAAGCACTGAGTAATGACATCTCCTAACTGGGACCTTCGTCGTTGAAAATTGCTCCCCTAATAGAACAAAGCAAAGCCGGCCACTCCTGCCCAGCCCCACTCCCAGCACAGGCCTTCCCCTCAGTGAGGCTCAGGTGTTTGGGACTGGCCTCTACCCCAGCCACATCCCTGCCTCCTTGCACGCCTCCCTGCGACGAGGAGCCCCGTGAGCAACCACAGAGGCCAAGACCATGGCGCAGAATACTGTGACCTGGCCAAGAAGTGCCCTTTGGGAGAGGCTCCTTGGATTGAAGGGGCACTAACTGTCCCTCCGCCCTCAGAGCCCCTTTAGGGAGCTCTCTGAGCGCTTCCCACATTCTCCATCTTCACATGAGAAAGAGGACTGTGCAAGGGACCCTCCTAGACCTTCCTGATCACCACCACTTTGCTGCCTGTCCCCAGGGCACCCTTGAGGCCCAGCTCTGTCCTGGTGCCCTCAAATCTGAGTGTGGCAGAAGGATCACTAGGGGCGTTCCCCCATGCTGCACCCCTGAGGAGGCCTGTGGGCAGTTCGTGGGTTGGGGATTCCCTCTCACAAACCTGGCAAGATGGAGAGGCCTGATCAGCACGGCTGCCCTGGCAACACACAAGCCAGGAGGGACAAGTGATGCTGTCGCCACACTGACGGCAAGGACAGCACTTCTCCTGTGAGTGGCCGCACAGGTGGGGCAGGAAGCTGGGCTTCTGCATGAATCGCTGGGCGCACTGGGCGCACTAGAAGGCGTGCTTGCCCGAATACACGCGCTGGTGCAGTCAGGTTGGCCAGGCGCCTGAAGTGCTTGTCGCACTGCGCTCACTGGAAGGGCTTCTCGCCGGTGCGCATGTGCGGGTGCTCCAGGAATGTGGACAGACGGCGGAGGCAGCAGCCACACTGTGTGCACTGGAAGGGCCGCGCGCCCCTGTGCGTGCGCAGGTGCTCCAACAGCGTGGACAGGCGGCCGAAGCGCTTGGCACACTCAGCACACTCTCAGGGCTTCTCTCCGGTGTGCGTGCAGTAGTGGGTGAGCGTGGCCTGGAGGACGAAGGTCTTGCCGCTTTGGGGACAGGTATAGGTGCGTTCAGCCGCATGCGCCCGCTGGTGGCTGGCGAGGGTGGCTGGCTGCGCGAAGCTCTTGGGACACTGAAGGGCCGCGGGCCATGATGCGGGTGCTTGTGCTGTACACTGAGCGCCTTCCACGCTGGGCGCAGAGTGGGCACTGCTCCATGCCCCTAGCAGCTGGCTCAGCCTGGCTCGGGGGACCTGGAGAGAGGGAGGTCACCTGTCGCTCCCTGGGGGCAGGAAGCAGACTCCTACAGGTGCTCCCCGGGGGAGCCCACCTTGCCAGGACCCCCCTAGCAACCCAGGCTGGTTCCCTGTCCTCGGACCCTCCCTCCAGACTCCTCTTTGCTGCCCAGCCAGGTCTCTGCAGGGAAGGGACACAGAGGGGTACAGCAAGTGAGGCGTCCCTGTCACAGGCGCTGCAGCTGGGCCACCCGCCCTTTGCCCTCCTGGAGTCTGAAGCTGGGCTCAGGCATCACTAAAGGCCCTGCTCCCACCTAGCCTCCTTCAGTTCCCGTCGTCTTCTGCCGGGTTCCACTCAGTGTCTGTTCCACCTAAGGCCACCCAACACCCCTCCCCCCTTCATCCATCTCTGAGCCTCAGCCCAAGGGTCCTCTCTACCCAGAATGCCTCTGGCCTCCTCAATGCCTCTCACCCAGACTCTAAGTCCCTCTCAAGTACCCCCTCTCTCTCACAGAGCCCCCCAAGCCCAGCGTGGTGACATTCTCCCCCTGCAGCACCTTCATCTGGGCTGCCTGTGGCCACCATGACACCCCTTCTACCACAGGTGAAAGAACACCTGCAGTGGCGTGCACGTAAGCAAATGTGCTTTTTCTTAGGATACTGGCCATCTTTTGGGTCAGAGTCTCAAAGGGCTCTCTGGCTGCAGACACAGTGGTGCCCCGCCCCACTGTTTACTGTATCTGTGTCCATCTCCTCTCTCCCGAGGGGAAGCTGTGTCTCACGCATTAATGAGACCCTGCAGTGCCCAGCACCAAGCAGGCCTGGGGAGACACGCCCAGCATGCCCTACCTGAGCAGAGGTCCCTCGAAGTGGTCTCCTGTGTGCCCTGCTGGCTCCTCCCACTTGCCCTTTCCGCTCGCCTGATCCAGGACAGAACTCCTGGGGGTGTTTCCAGCTGGCCTGGAAACAAAGTTGAAAGCAGAAAAGGAAAGAAGGAAACATTACAAGGAATACCCTGTTCACAAGAAGTGTTAAAGGTATTGTGTATTGCTGGAAATCAAATTTAAAATCTGGGAATCTCTCAGTGGGCAACGGTTGAGGTAGAAAGGGAGCACTCCTGGAAACGGAACTCACCTAGAACTTGATCTGTGAAGGCCATGTTGCATCCTCTGGGCTCCACTTCACTGTATCAGGAAGAGGCCAGACTTGAGGATGGTGAGCCATGCTGTAAGGGGAAGGAAAGGGCCAGGTGTCTGGTGTCTAGTACCTAGTATGTGTAAGACACTTTGCTGAGTACGTTTATTGGGGAGGTCTCTAAGAAACTCAGTTCACAGAATTGGATTAATCAGTCTTTGGTTCATAAAACACAGTCAGATCACTGGTCCACAGCCTTTACATTTGTTTTTAAGAATATAACATGTGCTAATGTCACACAGCCAGAGTGCTTTTCCATCTCTTCAGTGCATTTCATCCACACAGCCACCTTAGGAGTGAAGGAAGTTAGGATGTCCCCATCAGTGAGAAAATAGAACCTTAGAGAAGTAATGTGGCCTTCACAGATTAGGGGCAAACATCCTCACCTCCCTGCAATGCCCTGCCACAAATGTGCCATGCAGAAATGAAGCCAAAACCACTGCAAAGCTATTTCTACTAGGAGATGACCCCTCTGCTTCTAAAGACCTATGAAAATCTCAACTGTTCTTATGCAGGCCAGTGATGGCCTGCCTAGGTCAAGCCTGAGCCTGAAGCCCCAAACCAAAAGCCCTCACGATGCAGATCCCCTCAGCAGCAGCCAGGACTTGGCAGGGAATTCTGGCATCAGAAGCCTCCTGAGTGGAATCAGAGCTCAGGTCCAGAGTCCACCTCACAGCCAGGAGCCAGACTCTGGATCCATCAGACTGCGGCTCCACCAGACTGCAGCGGACATCCCTCCCCAGGTCATGGCACTGATCTCAGCTTGGAGAGAGGGTGGGAGCGGGATGGATCTTTCTCAGATGGTGACGGGGGGTGAGGGTTGCCAAAGGGCAGGTCCAGAAAAAGGAACTGTGGAGTCTGGAATGAAGAAGTCCTCAGTCCACTGCCCCCACAGAACTGGTTCCAGCGGATATCAGGGCTGGAGGGAACCTCCAAATCTTGTGTTTAGGGCCAATCGCCTTATTCCACAGGTTAGGAAACGGGGAAAGAGAAGGGAGTTTATCATTTGGCATTAGGAGTCCTTCTCCTCCTACCACCCGGACTGAGCCCTCTCCAGTTCCAGGAGGTGACCGGGCTGGTGGGCGGTGGGACGTCCTCCTGGCGAATTCAGGACTCGGCTGTACGTCCCCACGCTTCCATGAGGGTCGCCCTTACTGGAGGCGCAGCCACCTCGGCCATGGCCCTGTGCTGGCCGGCCTGGGCAGGGAGTCGCCGCTGCCGTTGCGCGCGCGCGGCCCCACATGAGCCCAGCTGCGCAGTCCTCTCCGTTGACAGCGTCAGCCCTGCTTTCCCCGCACGGAACGAGCTTCCGGGACCGCCAGGACTCGGGACACGGACAGAACGAGCCCAGGCAGCGGCTGTGCCCGAGGCCGAGAGGGTTACGACTAGGTAGCCGCCCCGCCTCCCGAAGTCAGATCCCCACTGACGGGCCGGAGGCTCCATCCCCGCTCGGCTGGGGCCAGCGACCCAGTGCGGACCTTCAATGGCCAGCCCTGGAGGCCCCGCCCTCACGGCGTGCGCCGGGGTTTGTGAGCGCCCGGCAGATGTGAGCGCCGGGCCCTGGGCTGGTGCCTAACAGCCCGCAGGTGTCGCCAGCTGACACCGCCCCGCACAGCCATTCACTATCCAGAGAGCAGAAACCAGATCATGCGCACGCAGTCGTTTATGCCAACAAGTTTATTGATCACCGGTTAGGGCAAGGGACTTCCACCTTCACATTTCTCTTGGGAGTTTAACGTCGTGGCCCACCCATTTATTTCACAAATGAGGAAGCCGAGGACCCCGCAGGAGGAGTTTGGGGCCCAACCAAGTCTACCACCGAGTCGGGGGCACCCACAGCTCCTGCACCATCAAGCTTCGGTTGACTCATTTCAATGTAAAGAACGTTATTTAAACACCTCTGAGTACTAGGCAAACTCACAAGGCCTAGCTCAAAGTTGAGCACACTGATACGAAAAAAAGAAAAAAGGAGAATCAGCACCTTACGATATTTAAGGAGGGGCACCTGGCATTAGAAAAACAAGCCTAGTTCAGCAAAAATTTGGGGTGTAAAAATTTTAAAAAAAGAACAAGCCTAGAAACTCAGCAAAATTCTTAGCCTGAGCTCTCCCCAGAACACCTGAGACTAGCTCCTGCCGCTGCGCGTGCACCACATCCTGTCTGAGCTCCTGCTGACAGCCCGCCTCTGACTTGTGAGGCTCCCGGCAAGGGTTGGGGGACTCCGGAGCAGACAAGCAGGACCCAAAGCACAGAAGGGCAGTGCCTCTTCCCAAACCCAAGAAAGCCTGGCTGAACTGACACTGCCTCGTACACTCACCCTCCTCCCAGAGATGACAGCAATGCCACCATCAGCCCCCAAGAAGTGTGAGGGTCAGAAGGGCAGGCAAGGAAGTGGTACAACCAGGGACCAAGGCCCCCAGGAGCAGCCCTAAAGGCTGGCCACTAAAGTGCCAGACAAGACGGTAAAGCACCAGGATAGCCGGGGTCCCATCACACCAGCTTCAGAGTCACCCGCACCCAGGCGGCTCTACAGGCAGCACCCACAGTGGTGTAATGAGAGGCACCAGAAGCCAGCTGACCTCAAGACGTCTCCATGAGACCTGACATTATTGCCTGAACTTCTACAGTCCGAATCTCATGCTTTGGTAAGAATTTGTTGACCGAGTGTAAATTAAAAAAAAAAAAAAAATCACAACACAGGACTCTGTGTTAAATTATAAATGAAAATTAAAAAAATAATAATTTGTTCACCGAAATACAAAGGACTCCTGGAGAACAGAGCCCCATGGGAGAGTCTTTCACTGAACCCAGTGGAACTGCCACTCACTCCAGAAGATACAAGGTCCTTCCTGAGGGATTCTGACTGGTGGGAAAAGGCTGGAATGGAGTAGAAAGGAGGTCCTGAATTTGAAAGGAAGCACAAAGCTAGTTTCCTATTTATCCCAGTGCCTCTTAATTTGACCCTGACAACTCAGGTATGACACATTGGGGCCGTGACCCCCTTTGACAGAAGATCATGAAACTAGCAGTGACTAAAGGATTCATCCAGCTCTCCTAGCCCAACTCTGCCCCAGAGCCCAACGTGCTCAAATGAGAACTCCTGTGAGAGGAGACAGCCCCTCCTTTAATGTGAAAAGCAGGCCTGGAGGCCCAGGGTAAAGGTGGGCCTCAGCCAGACCAGGGGCCTCCTCTAGGGGAGTAGCTTCCTGGGCTCTCCCTGCACTGCCCCTCAGAGTGCCTTCTGGGGTCCAGTCAATACATCTTGCACACCAATGAACACTGAGCCCTTGCGGGGGGGCAACTGTCACCCACTCCAGGCTTCAGTTTCCCCTCCCAGCTAACAACCAAAGTAAATCACAGATGTGACTATCCTATGGGGTAATGACTAGGAATACTAGGAGTCACTCTGGCAGAGAAACACACACCTGGGGAGACTCGGTGCTTCCAAGACAGCGGCCAAGACATCCCCATCAAAGCCCACAGGCTGCGCTGTGTGCGGTGGCTCACCCTGTAATCCCAGCACTGCAGGAGGCCGAGGCGGGTGGATCACCTGAGGTCACAAGTTCAAGACCAGCCTGGACACCATGATGAAACCCTACCTCTACCAAAAATACATGAGCGCCTGTAATCCCAGCTACTCAGGAGGCTGAGGCAGGAGAATCACTTGAACCCAGGAGGCGGAGGTGGCAGTGAGCCGAGATTGCACCACTGCACTCCAGCCTGGGCAACAAGGGGGAAACTCCATTTTCAAAAAAAAAAAAAAGAACCACAGGCTGGTGGAAGCAGCTCCTCTTCCAGCCCTGCGAGCCCCACATGCAAAAGCCGGCTCTTTCCAACTTCACAAAAGGCAAAGTTCCATTAGCAACTAAACACATTTACAAAAGCACTTGAAAGTATAACAAGGGAAAAAAAGTTTCAAAATAGCAAAGTAGAAGAATTTCCTTTCTTCAGGCCATCCATCCACTCCACTGTTTCTCATGGTGACAGCAGGCAAGGGATCTCTGCACAAAACAAAAATCCCTGGTCCCTGATGTCTCTATTGCCCCATACTGGAAGGGCCACGATCTCTGGTCCTCTTGACTGTGGTACCTACCAGAGGCCCCATCAAAATTAAGGCATCCCTTAAGCCTTAAGGAATCTTTTAGAAGTGAGGAATGCAGAAAAGGCAGCAAAGAGCGTAAACACGAAAGAGGAAACAAGGCACATGGTTACACACACTGTCACGGAAAGGGCGGCTGCTTCCCATTTGAATGGGTAAAAACAACAAACCTCTCTCCAAACCATCCCAGGACGAGGAGGAACCTGCGTCAGGCACGGCGGGCAGGCCCTGCCAGGGCTCCTGTGGGCTCCTGCCTGGTCAGCCCTCCTCCGTGCGGCTAGGCCTGGGCAGAGGCGGGCAAGTGTGGGCCCGCCTGGCCTCGGGCGTGGGTCTGCATGTGCACAGCCAGGTGGTGGTTCCGGTTGAAGGTCCGGCCACACTGGGGGCACTGGTAGGGCCGCTCGCCAGTGTGGATACGCTGGTGGCGGAAGAGGTCCGAGGGCCGGCGGAAGGGCTTGCCGCAGTAGGGGCAGGCGGGCCAGCCCTGGCCGCTGCCAGTGTGCAGGCGCTGGTGCAGCAGCAGGCTCTTGCGCTGCTGGAAGAAGCGCAGGCACTCGCTGCAGTGGTACATCTTGCTGGCCACAGGCCGCCGCCCAGCCAATGCACGGCCCCCAGCCACGGAGCGGCAGCCCTCGGGGTCCTCTGGGAGCCAGCGAATGACAGGGCCGGGCACCATCACCTCCCCCGGCTCCAGCGTGGCCTGGCTTTCCCCGCAGCCGGTGGGCGAGCGGCCGGGAGCCTCCCGTCGCCCCTCCTCCACGTGAGTCCGCTGATGAATCGTCAGGTTGATCTTCAGGCGGAAGCTCTGCCCGCAGTCGGGGCAGGGGAACGCCCGCTCCCGCCGGCGGGGAAGGACTCGGGGCGCCTCCCCGCCGGGCCCCGGTGGCCGTGGCTCACCCGCCCGCCTGGGCACGCCCTGGGCCTGATGAGGGCTGGGACCCCCACGCCTGTTGCTGGGCCCTCGGGGGATTCTACACTCGGTTTGGCTCCGCGACACCCCCAGAAAGAGCCGCTCAGGTGTCATCTCCTCTTCGGACTGTGCCTCTGTCTTGATGGCCACACCACCACCTGGCAAAAGGAGTCTACGCTGGTTTCCAAGTGGACCTCACCACCCTGTCCCCCAGTTCACTCGGCCCAGTCCTGGCTTCCAGCCTCAGCCCAGGCACTGTCTCCCCACAGTGCTCACAGCACATTGCAGGGGTCCTGCTCACCAAGCCCCGCCACACAGGCACTGCCTCATACTGTCACTCAGTCCTGATTGTTGTCCTCTGCCTCATTCCTGGAGGCCAAGCTAAGGACATCAGGGAAGGGGAGATCATGCTGCAAGGCCAGGAGCCAGGGAGCCTGGAGGTCAGGGTCACCTGGAGTGAGACACAGAAGCAGAGACCCTGGACACAGGAGAGAGGCTGGCAGGACCCCACCCTCAAGAGTTCTGGTGACACTAGTTACCATCTGTGAAAGACAATGGGCCCCAGGGGCCCTGGCTGCCCCCAGACCACCCTAAGAGGCCTCTGTGGACTGGGGTGGTGAGTTCCGCGCCTGTGCTCAGCTGTTCATCCACACGACATATCTGCGTAGAGTGTCCGTGAGCTGCCTGCACCACACTCACTGGTGACAGAGAGGAGGTGTTAGGACCTGAGATTCCTGGCTGGGTCTGTGTGGGTCTCACTCAACTCCCAGGTTGGATGGAGCCAAGGAGCTGCCAAGACAGCAGTGACAAGGACAACTGAGGCAGTGGCGGGTGTTCACAGCAATGTGCTGGATACCTGAGACCCCAGGTCTCAGCACCCACTCTCAGGGGTCCCTAATGTGAGGGAGGAAAGGTCCTGGCACCGCGTCCTCTCAGGGAAGCACAGACTCTATGCAGGGGAACACACACACACAGACTGTGGGCCTGAGGGGCTGGGAGCCTGGCCACGCCAAGACCAGGTGAAGAGCTTTTCCATCATTATCAGACCACGTGCATGGGGTCTGATGCCTGGGTTATCATGCAGTGCCTTTCCAGCCAAGCCAGACCAGACCACAATGGGGAAAGGCCAGGAAGGACCCCAGACTGATCTGGATCCCCACAGTCCCCAGGGAGATAACAGCTGGAGAGGGAGGGAGGGAACCCTCAGGAGGAAGCCCCTTACCAGGTCCCACCCAACCCCACCCTACTCCCAAAAGGCTCCCACGCTCCTGCGGGGCTCTGCTGCGGCCACAGGTGCCTCTGCCCTTCTTCCCTGGCCCCAGTAGGTTTTCAGAAAGAGGGCATTTACTGAGAAACAGCACCATGCTGGAACCACGCCAGGCATAGGACACACACTGTCCCGTAGATGGGACCCTTGTAAGAACCCTGGGGAGGCCCAACACACCCCTCTGCCCCCTCCCCTCACTCCGCTGGACTGGTGTTTCCAGGCCCCCAACACATGGAGGAACCCACCCCTCTATTGAGACTGTTTTCTCATGCTGAAAATGCCAAAACCTACCTTCTTTTAGGCCTGTCTCAAGGGCCCATTTCCCAAAAAGCCTGTCCAGCCCAGCCCAACCAGGCTCCCAGGCATCTCTCCCGGCCCACTCCCAGCACTTTTCCTAAGCACCTTCGCTTGGTAACCGTGCGCTGCCTCGGAACTCTGTTCATCCTGCCGCCTCACCATCCGCACTCACCTGCTCCCGGCCTGGCTGGGGCCACTCTTGCCTCGGAGTCCTGCTGCTGCTTGGGGGCCTGCCCTTCTTTCAGCTCCTCCTGGGCAGGGCTGAGTGGGCTGGTGAGGTGCTCCAGATATGGAGGGAGGCCTGGAGAACGCAAATCAGTTGACACTCAACACAATACGGAGGTCTCCTGCCCGGGTGACCGGGGACCCTCTAAGGAAGGCTAATGGCAGAGTCACTGGGATCCTGGGGTCTCAGTTCCAGCACAGGGCATGATAAAGAGGTGCACCCCACCGAACACCTGGCAGCTAGATTCCAGTCTAAAGCCTCACGTCCCAGAGAAGGAAACTGCAGACAGGAATTCACGGTAATGATCGCCAGGCAGGTCATGACAGAATCTGGCATTTTAAGGCAGGAAAGAGAAACCCCATGCCTGTCCCACCAGCCAATGGGGGGGGTTGCCTCCCCCTCCACCTCCCCCTCCCTCTCTAATGGCATAAGGGAGACCCAAGGCCAGGCAGAAACACAACTGGAAGATATGGCTTTAGGAACATCAAGGCTTCCCCCTCAATATTTGTCTTTCGAGATAACTCCATCCCTGGTCTACTCCTTAGGGCCCAAGTCCACACACACGTTTACTCAGCGCTCACCTCCCAGAGTGATCATAACCAACCCAGCTGTTAGCAAGACTTTCAAACGGTAAAGCCCCAAAATGAGCACGTGTCCTCTCACACAAGAAATGAATCTCTGGCTTTTTTTTTTTTGAGACCGAGTCTTACTCTGTCACCCAGACTGGAGTGTAGTGGTGCGATCTCGGCTCACTGCAAACTCCACCTCCTGGGTTCAGGCAGTTCTCTTCCTCAGCATCCCCAGTAGCTGGGATTACAGGCGCCCACCACAACGCCCAGCTAATTTTTGTATTTCTAGCAGAGACGGGGTTTCACCATCTTGATCAGGCTGGTCTTGAACTCCTGACCTCATGATCCACCCGTCTCAGCCTCCCAAAGTGCTAAGATTACAGTTGTGAGTCACCACGCCCAGCTGAAGCTCTGATTTTTTAAGCAAAAAAAGATGATGAGAAAAAAACTGACGACCAGAAGGCTAACAGTAAGAGAGCTGATGGAATGCTACCATCAGAGATGAAATCAGCAAACAGCTCACATCGTCTGTCCACTTGATGCTGAGAGGGATGTGAAATCAGATGGGCATCAGATCAGAAGGGAACAGACAAGAAACCCAGAATCATGGGAAAAGTGACTCTACCTCCAAAACCAGGTTTGAATTTACCACGTTGGCTCTTCCTGAACTTAAGCCTCCAGAGAACAATGCTTTGTCAGAGATTAAAATAAATAAATAAATAAATAAATAAGCTGGGTGTGGTAGCACATGTCGTAGTCCCCGCTACTTGGGAGGCTGAGGCAGGAGGATGGCTTGAGCCCAGGAGTCTGAGGCTGCAGTGAGCCATGATCGTGCCACTTGCATTCCAACCTGGACAACAGGGCCAGACTGTCTCAAATAAATAAAAAATAAATAAATAAGTAACCCAAGTGGGGTCCTCTCCACCTCAACTGAGGTTCTCTTCTAAGAAAAGAGGTAAAACCAGCTAGAAGTTATCAAAGGGTGAAACAGTGGCGAAAAGCAATAATCCACTTGAGTCTGTGCCTGCTAACACTGCTACCAATTCCCCTTTACATAAGGTGGAGTTATACACCAATGAGTTACACTGCCCCTAAAAATGGTACTTTCATGACAAACCTAAAGATGGTTGCTTCATCAGCAGATCCAAAAAATTTCAGTGGATCATCCTCTGAAGTTTAATCTTTGGATTCTTCCTACCACAAAGAGAAACACATCATCCATCCTCCTGAACAGCCCCAAGCATCACAAGGTGGTGACTAAGCAAGAAGAAGCTTAAAAAAGAATGAGAAACAGAACGGTCTAAGTGAAAATATGAATCCTAACTGTTCATGACCCACTAAAAATTGAAAATAAGGTCAGGTGTGGTGGCTCACGCCGGTAATCCCAACACTTTGGGAGGCCAAGGCAGGAGAATTGCTTGAGCTCAGAAGGTTGAGACCAGTATAGGCAACATGGTGAAACTCTGTCTCTACAAAAATATATATATATACAAAAATTAGCCTGGCATGGTGGTGCATGCCTGAAGTTCCAGCTACTCAGGAGGCTCGGGTGGGAGGATCACCTGGGCCTGGGGAGTGGAGGCTGCAATGAGCTATGATTACACCACTCCAGCCTAAGTGACAGAGCAAGACCCTGGCTAAAAAAAAAAAAAAAAAGGTTAAGAATAATTTTTTTAATACTAGGAAGAAGAGCCAGATTCTGTGCAGCTGGATTTGGGGGCGGCACTGGCAAAGCAGCAGCACCCCCAGGATCAAGCAGCCTGCAAGCCAGCGGTGCTCCTAGTTGGGACAGTCCCAGGCCTCTCCAAAAATGCCACTTCCACTGGTTCCATCAGGTGAAGACCCCACACAGCCCGCTGGCCTCCAGTGCCCCCAGATGAATAAAGGGAAGCACAGGCCAAGAAGGCAACCTCATTGAAGATTACTCTGAAAGAACGGCAGGAGAGGCGGCAGCAAAGTCTCCCAGAAAATGCCATGAGCCCAGCTGTTACAAGTGACTACACACAAGAGTATACCACTCAGAACACAAAATAAAGAAAAAATAAATTTTAAAATAAATTTAAAAGTTCATCTGTGAAATGATGGGAATTGAAAAAAAAAAAGAGTAGTCCGTGGTGGTGATAACCAGTGCCCCAAGAAGGCAGGTGTCAGCTATAGGGGGTGAAAGAGATGGACTCCTACAAACAGGCCAGACGCGGCGGCTCACCCCTGTAGTCCCAGCTGTTTGGGAGGCTGAGGCAGGAGAATCGCTTGAACCCAGGAAGTGGAGGTTGCAGGGAGCCAAGACTGTGCCATTGCACTCCAGCCTGGGCAACAAAAGAGAAACTCTGTCTCAAAAACAAACAAACCAACCAACAAAAAATTGGACTGCTAAAGTTCCCAGGTTTCAGCTCAATAATCTACAAATCTTTTTTTTTTTTCGAGACGGAGTCTAGCTCTGTCATCCAGGCTGGAGTGCAGTGACATGATCTCAGTTCACTGCAACCTCTGCTCCTGGGTTCAAGCAATTCTCCTGCCTCAGCCGCCCAAGCAGCTGGGATTACAGGCGCCCACTACCACACCTGGCTAATTTTTGCATTTTTAGTAGAGAGGGTTTCATCACGTTGGCCAGGCTGGTCTCAAACTCCTGACCTTGTGATCCATCTGCCTCGGCCTCCCAAAGTGCCACACCTGGCTAATTTTTGTATTTTTAGTAGAGACAGGGTTTTACCATGTTGGTCAGGCTGGTCTCAAACTCCTGACCTCGTGATCTCCCCACCTCAGCCTCCCAAAGTGCTGGGATTACAGGTGTAAGGCACTGTGCCTGGCCTTACTTTCTTTTTAAAGTGTACATATTCTGAATACAGGTTTCATTATGGAGGTCAGGAGGACAAATGTTTATTTTCATATTTTCTCCGTAAGTAAAAGGGCTGATATATTTTGAATAAAGAGTGGTTTAAAAAAAAAAAAAAAGTAGGGGGAGGTGGCAGGTGCAGTGGCTTATGCCTGTAATCCCAGCACTTTGGCAGGCCGAGGCAAGCAGATCACCTGAGGTCAGGAGTTCGAGACCAGCCTGACCAACATGGTGAAACCCCATCTCTACTAAAAATATAAAAATTAGCCAGGTGTGGTGGTGCCTGCCTGTAATCCCAGCTACTTAGGAGGCTGAGACAGGAGAATTGCTTGAACCCAGGAGGTGGAGGTTGCAGTGAGCCGAGACTGCACCACTGCACTGTGGCCTGGGCGACAGACCGAGACTGTCTCACACACACGCACACACACTCTGGCTCTGTAGGAACTCCTGGCTCAGAACACTACAATGGGGACTCCCAGGCCCGACCGAGACTCTGTGTCTCACACA